>JARHVA010002615.1:1680000-1710000 GCA_037957365.1 Torreya grandis
TATAATAGTCATAATAAGTTTTGTATTCTCTATTTAATGTATAAGGTGTATATTTTAGAGTTAGTTATAAATTAATAATCATGTATTCATATTCATCAACAAGTTATTCATATTATATCTAATTTTAATTGAAGTTGTATAAATTCATTCATTTCCATAGCATCATTTATATCATCAATATAAATTTTATTTAATGTAATTTGTCAAAAGTGGGTATTTTAGTATCAATCCGATTAAAAAAAGGCCTACCCATGAGGACCTTTTGTATAGATTCCCATCCATTAGTTTAGTTCATCTTTTTGTGAATATTTTTCATTTTATTTCAAAGTGGTTTGAAGTAAAATTGCTTAACATCCTTATTAACTTAATATTTGATTTCCATCTCATATTTAAAAAAGTAATTCAACTTTGTTTATGCATGTTCAATTCTAATTTGTATGGGAAGCTTCCAAAAGTCATACTCATATTTCATTTCCAAGCATTTCAATTCCAACATTTATTTTAACAATGTGATTTACCATCAAGAAATGAGTGATTTACATTTATTACAAATAATGGTTTGATTAAACTTAATATTTAATTATAATTTTGATTTCATTTCCTATATTCAACACTTGAATAGATAGAGCCTCCTAATCAATAAAATATACCTATTGATGTATATATAATATATATCTTTAGTCAAAATATGTTTTCTTGGATTGACAAGTAAATGTATTTCACTCACACATAAAACCTTTAAAACAACATGCATAGATATAACACATAGCTCAATCCCTAAAAATAACATTAAAATTACACATCAGCCACATAGACAACATCTACCACATTGTGTCATGCTAGGTGGAACTTCTAAGGCTTGCGTTATTCTAGAGCATATGTAATTATAATACACACCCGTTATTTAAGCCACATAACTATTAGAAGGCAAAGATTCATGCATGGAATCTCATCCATTTCAATTTACACAATGGTTCTTTGATCCTTCATAGATTTAATGTCTATGTCTATATATATATATATGGTATTAGATATTAATATGATAGTAAAATATAAGCAACAATGCATCTCTATCGAGACTATGTTCTACATACATAATGTAAAAAAAAAAAATGCTTTATTCCAATTTTATTAATTTCTCTACTCTAATTTTTTTGATAATGTTTTTACACACACTTATATCACATCTAAATCTTCATTTAGAGTGCTTTCCCCAGACCTCAAGGATTTGGATTAGATGTACCCCAACTTAAAGGTGATCTAAAGAAAAGGATAAGATAATGAATCTAAAAATAGAGGGATTTTAGAGGGAAAAATTAATCAAGAGGTGCATATAATCCAATTTGAATGAAATTATCTATACATATATAAGTGCACTGAATTAACATAAATTAACATAAAATAAGGCCACAATACCATTTTAGGTTTCTACATGGTGGTTACATTAGCATTAAAATAACACTCTATTGAAGTTAGTGACACCTATCTAAAAAAAATGGGACCCTTTTAAGGGTTGTAGAGGGGCCCACTAGTGGTGTTCTTTGAAGAGTTGTTAAATAACATAATACAAATGTAGTTTGATCAGTTTAAAGTGTGTGTTTTTTACAATTTGACCTAGGATCATTTTCACAAGATGTCACTTGCTAAAGTGAGTTCCCCCTCTCATGTACATCTAAAAATCCTAAAAAATGTGTTTAATCATAAAAAACATAGAAGTTTACTATAGTTGGTTAAATGCCATGCCTCATACAAGGGCCACCCAAGTTGGAATTTTATATAATAGTGGGTTTTCCACTCTTATGCATGGATAAGATAGAGATGGATTTGGGTTTTTATAATTTGATTGTGTCTTCCAAATTTCATTAAAAAATATTTTAAGGACCTACACAACCCATAAAATAAACCTTACTATGAGTAGAGTTATACCATGGCTAAAAAACCATTTCAACCAATATACCCTTCCTAACACATGTTATATGTGTTATTACACTAAAGGCATTTCCCCAATTAAAATTAATGTCTTACAATGATGATTGAACCGATACTATTCATTTCACCTCAGCTTATAGATCTAATAACATGGTTACATATGTTAAATTCATAATTAAAAAATAGCATATATATATATCATATATAACATGCAACATACAAATTAAAAATATAACATACATATGTTGTAGGTAACATGCATGGTAATGTTTTAAATTATTATTAAATTATGTTTTAAATTATCAACATTACTATTTTATCAATATCACATGGATAAAACTATTGATTATTATTAAATATATTTTTGACTGGTTAACATTATTCTGCTATCAATATCTTATAACTATAAAAATATTTTGAGTTTTAAGATTTGAATAAGATAAATGTGTTTTATATATTTAATATTTGTATTTTCTAGGTTTTGGACCTATTTTTTTGGTTCATTTTTGTATTGAGTTTTGGTGTTTATGGGTTTGAAGGTTTATGGTTTTTAGGTTTTTTAATATAAGTTTTACAATTTTTGAGTTTTTATTATTTTAGGGTTTTTTTTGGTTTAGGGCTTCTATATCTCCATTTTTAAGGTTTTTGTGTTTTATGTTTTGGTTTTAATGTTCCAAGTTTTGTGTTTATGTGGAATTTTACATCAATATAGTTTTTATGTGTTTAAATTTTAAAGGTTCACAATTTTTTTTGGTTGTTATTTTATCATTTTAGTTTTTTTTGGTTTTTTAGGTTTTAGGTTTCAAGTTTTTGGATTTTCAAGGTATTCAACTTCATGATTTCAGCTTTCAAGTTTTTGAATTTTTAGGATATTTAAGTTCATGGGTTTTAAATTCAGGTTTGAGTTATTATGTTTTCAAGGTTTTAGGTTTGGGTATTTTAGGTTTTTGAAGATTTCAAGTTTTAGGGATTTTAATTTTATTATTTTATTTGTCAAGTTTTGGGTTTCATATTTTTGGATTTAGTGGTGTTTTAAATTAATTTATTGTTTGTGTTCTCAGGGATTTTAGGTTCAAGGTTTAAAATTTTTAAAGATTTGGGTTTCTGGGTTTAGGGTCTTAAATTTGGAACTTTCAGAGTTTGGCTTCTAATTTAGATAATTTCAAGTTTTTTCCCCCAATTTTAGTGTTTTTAAGTTCTACTATTTTTTGTTTTAGTTTTTCAAGTTTTAAGGTTAAAGGTTTTGATATTTTGAGTTTTCGTGGGAGTTTTATATCAATATAATTTTTTTACATTTGAAGTTGGGCTATGAATTTTTGGGTTTAGAGTTCTTAGGCTTTGGGAGTTTCAAGGTTTTCGGGGTTCTCAAGTTCTGGGCATTCAAGTTCCATGCTTCATAGTTTTTATTTTTTTTTACTTTTTTGGGGTTTCGAGGTTTGGAATTTTTAGATTTCATGTTTTAGGGTTCTCAAGTTTTATTTAGTTAGTTATTTTTTTGTCATAGTAGGGAAAAAATATAAATAAAATAATAATGGGTTACAAAGCCCCATGCTGTAAAAATATGGGCCTAAAAAAGGGCCCCAAACTTCTAATAAAAATAAGATTCTTGTTGAGTATATTCAAACAAATGGTTTTATAAGCTGGTGTGCTCTTTCAAAGTAATCTAGTTTGTATATAATATGTATGTATGGAATTGATTTCATTTATATAAAATTCATGCATACCAGCATAAAAAAATCATTTACATTGAAGTAAAATTCACATGTATGCTCATTGGGTAATGAATTTGGCAAGTATTTATTGAATTTGAAATGAAGTGTATATGTTGTTATTAAAATATGCTTTAGATTATATAAAACATGTATTTTTATAACAAGTTTTTATGTATATAGGAAATAAGATATATTTTATATGTAGATGATTCATCTTGGAAAAAGAGATTATGCAAAAGAAGAGGAAATAGTTCATAAATTCTTAAATGTTACATACCAGATTTAGTGTCTAAAATTCTATATCTATATATGTTAAGGTAGATTTGTCCATATCCACTTATTTTATATTCTAAAATTCACTATACCAACCCATATCAACTAATTTTTCTATTCTATGTCCTATAGCCATTAATTCACTTGTTGCATACAACTAAAGGTGCTGCTACATGTTATGACTAAAACATGCCTAAAATGGATAAAGAGCTTATTTTTTGTATGTAATTGGAAAAAAGTATTTTTCAACATATAAGATGCTTTTAGTTCTTATTACATCCTCTTCATTCCAATGGACTATGATTTTCATAACACACTCCTTGATGTGGTTCCAACTACTTCTTTTTCACTTGTATCCCATTTTTTATAAGCTATGTTATTCTAAACTTTGATACAAGTTATTTTTTTAATATTTAGTCATTATAATAGTCATAATAAGCTCTACAATATCTATTTACTAAATTAGGTGTATATTTTAGAGCTAATCATAAATTAATAATCATTAGTTCATAATTATTAATAAACCATTCATAAAAAATCATCATAATCAAAGTCATATCAATTAATTCATTGGTATAAGATCATTTATATCATTAATAGTAATTTTATTTGAAGCAATATGTCTTAGTTAGAGGCAAGGATTTAATTATCAATCCAACTAAAAAGAGGCCTGCTCATGATGACCTTTTTATAGATTCACATACATTATATTAGTTAATATTGTTGGGAGTATTTTAAATCAATTTCAAAGTGGTTTAAATTAAAATTACTTGATTTCCTTCTCAACTTAATCTTTTATTTAATTTTCATATTTAATATAGTAATTTAACTCTATTTATACATGTTTAATTCTAATTTGTATGGGAAGCTTCCAAAAATCATATTAGTATTTAATTTATAAGCATTTGAATACCAACATTTCTTTCAGTGATATGATTTAACTTCAAATAAAGAGTGATTTACAATTATTTCAAAGGATGGTTTGCTTTAGCTTAGTATTTAATTCAAATTTTGATTTCATTTCCCTATACTCAACACTAGAATAACTAAAGCCTCCTAGCGAAACAAACAAATGTACTTCTACAAATACAATGTAGATTCTTAGTCAAAATATGTGTTCCTAGATTGAAAAGAAAATTTATTTCACCTACACAACCTTTACACTTATACCTTCAACACGACATCTGCAAACATAATACATATCTAGGTGGAAATTCCAAGGCTGGAAATATACTAGAGAATATGTTAATATACTACACACCCACTAGTCAACCCATGTAGCTGTTGGAAGGTGAAGAGTCAAACATGGAATCTCAACCATTCCAATTTCCATAATGGTTCTTTAAGAATTAACAACTTTATAATTTATGTGTACATATCTTTGGTATTAGATATTAATATGATAATAAAAGATAAGCAACCATACATCTCCATCGAGAGTATGTTATACAAGCATAATATAAAAAACTAATAAACATTTTTGTTATAGTTATATTATATTCTCTATTTTGAATCTTCTTGATATTTATTTTTCACACACTTATATCACATCTAAATCCTCATTTAAAGTGTTTTCCCTCAAACCTCAAGGATTTGGATCAAGTGCACCCAACTTAAAGGTGATGTAAGATAAAAGATAAGATAGAAAATACAAAAATAAAATGATTTTAGAGGGATTGAAGTGAGAAAGAGGTCCCATATTTTCCAATATGAACAAAATTAACTATATTTTTATAAGTGCATATTGTTAACATAAAATAAGGCCATGGCACCATTTTAGGTTTGTACATGGTGGTTAAGTCATCATTTAAATAACACTCTATTGAAGGTAGAAACATATATCTCACATAAAAATGGAACCCATATTTATAATTGTAGAGGGGCACAGAAGTAGTGTTTTTAGAGGTGTTTCTAAATAACATCAACTGAACGTAGCTTGATTAGTTAAAGTGGTGTGTATCTTATAATGTGACATAGGTTAAAATTCAAAATATATCATTTGATAAACTGAGTTCCCCCTCTCATGTTCATAAAAAACATGTCCAATCATAAAAATATAGAAGATGACCATAGTTGGTTAAATGACATGCCCCATACAAGAGCCACTCAAGTTAGAATTTTATGTAGTAGTGGGTTTTATACACTTTTGTATGGAGTAAAAAAGTTAGATGTGGGTTTGTATAATTCTAATGTGCATTCCAACGTTCATTAAAATAAATTATAATGACCTACACAAACCATAAAACAAACCTTACTATGAGTAAAGTTAAACCATGACTCGAAAACTATTTCAACCAATATAACCTTCCCAATATACATTATATGTGTTATTACATGAATGATGTTTCCCTATTGAAATTAATGTCTTACACAGATGGTTGAACAAACAATATTTAATTCACTTTGTCCTATAGATCTAATAAAATGGTTACATATATTAAAATTTTAATTAAAAATTAACATGTAAATATCACATATAAAATACAACGTAGATATTAAAAATATAACATACATATGTCACTGGTAACATGCTTAGGGAAGTTTTACATAAATATATTTTTCTTATTTTTTGAGTTTTTGGGTTCTAAATTTTTAGATTAAGAATTCTAAAGTTTTGGGATTACAAGTTTATTTTTAAAATTTCAAAGTTTTAATTTTTTTTTGGGTTTTTGAGTTATGGATTTCAATCTTAAATTTTTTAAAATATTTCACATCAATTTTTTTATTGAAAATTATTTAAATTTATTTTTTTTATTTTCAAACTTCTAGATTCAATTTCATAGTACTTGTTGATGGTTAAAATTGCACTTGTTTCTAACACCAACAATGCGAAGTTTCAAGAATGTGGGACTTGAGACTTGAAACGACCTCCAAATTTTTAAGAAGCTGGTCTCTTCTTTACTCAAGTGTATAATGAGGAAAGGGATAGGAATTTAAACAAAAACACAAATGCAAAGAAAGAAAATCTAACTATGGTGATGCGCCTGAATTTAATTTGACCCTTAATTCTGAGCACAGTGAAGCTATATGTAAGATTCAATTATATTAAAGAGCGAACAAGGCATGATCAATGTAAAAGATGAAAAACAATAGAAACTGAGGCTCACGGCTTAGACTACTTTTGCATTGACACATAAAAATATCAACAAAGGCACATAACACAGTCTTCTTATTAATTTTCCAGTCAAATAAAAGGCACAGAAACATGAACAGTTACATAAACATTCCAACTCAAGAAAATATAACAAAGGGAAATGATATTCTTGATCACAGCTAAAAAAGTCTAAAAACTCTTGACAATAATCTCTTGCAAAAAATTATCTCTCACTTCTAATGATGATCTTTAGGTGATCTCTACACCCCTATTTATAGCATTGAACCATCTCTAGATTTCCTACATGTTCCCAATCCAATGGCCTAAGTGAACTCTAACTAAACTGGAAGTGTCTAATAGAAGATATTTCTTAGATCTGAAATGTCCAGTCTCTCTGCAAGTTCATTGGCTGCATTAGATACACAAGACGCTTCTCACTGTGAAATGGGTGAGGACACTTGGCTAATTCCCTTTTTCCTCTTGAAAACCTTCTCTTTATTTAAAAGGCACCAAAAAAAGACACTTGGCAGCTTTTGAGGCACTTACCAAAGACACACGGCACTTTCCACATTACTTATACTCTTTTCTATGTCTTCACATTGGGGTGCTCTGCCTTTGACATCTGTCACAATCTGCTTCTTCAAATTTTAACAATTTATGGAGGATGGGACCCACAACACTTCTTGCCCGAGAAACTTCAAGAAGGGGACAAGGACAGGTGGCACTTTCTGCATTACTTAACAAGGGACATGTGGCAATCTCCACTACTTTTAGCTACCTTTTGAGAGTCCTATGAAAGGTGACATGTGTTGGTCTCCACATCACTCTGTTTCTACTATATAAACCATCGGGCCTTATTTCATATTTACACAGATGGTGACACTCGATGGCTTTTGCTTGCCTCAAAAACAAAACTCGAGACCCACCACAATCTTTACTTATCAGTGAAACAAAATGAAGATATTTCAGATGTTGACATGTGGCATCTTCCACTTTCTTCAGCTGGGGATATGTGGCTTCTTTCATTGCTTTTAGAAAAGCATATTGAAACCTTCCACAGTTGCCACCTGGTGCCTTCCACTTGATCCTGAGAAAAGCTTATTTGAAAAGAAGCCTTTGAAACTAAAAAGAAATTTGAAATGTGGATGCCAACATGAAATGTGGATGCCAACATGTGTTGCGCTCCACTGAGTTACCATGAGACATGTGGCACATTTTGAGCAACTTATAGAAATTACAAAATGTGCCTCGGCCGATGACACTTGGCAGCTTCCGCGTGACTTTGATACTTAGACAAAATTAGGTGAAAAGAAATGCATGCCCACATTGTGAGTCAAAACTTCACCGTCTCGAACCAAAAATGTGTAGGGATAAAATTTGGAGTGCGCAACTAAAAATCAAAACAAAATGTAGAGTATTTTTTACTCTACAGTTATTGGTGACCTCGAGGAATTTTGAGCCCACTCAAAAAGAATCTACAACTCTTGCATGATCAAACGTGACAAAAAATTATAGCTTTAGTAAAGCTATTTGATAAGAAGACCATTCATCATCAGATAATCCCTGCTTATTTTGCAATTCATTGAAGGCTAAATCAAGTTTAATGATATCCTTGTGTGAAAAATTCTGCAAAATCTAAACTGTAGCCTTCAATTTAAATTCAAGTTGGGAAACTGGAATCAAAATAGCTTCTACTTCAGGCACTGATGAATCATCTCTTAAACCCTAAAAAACTACCTGATCATTCTGCCTAGCTAACAACAAAGGTTTAATTTCATCAATCATCAACACAGTGTTGTCATCAGGAAAAGGGGAAGAACAATGTGTTGTTTCATATCATTGATTCCTTCTTTCATCACATCTAGAAGTTCTCTGTAATTGATGGCTATGGAGTTGCAATTGAGAACCTCATTCACTCTTTTAGCAGCAACCATTCGGTCACTAATCCCTGTTGTTGACAACGTCCCATTAGTTGCATCATATAACTTTTGCAGCAACGTTTGAGAATAAAAAACTCTCCTAGAAATAGTAGATAGAGTGTCTTCAACTAAAGTCTCTACCTTTTTGCACAATTTTTTTGCATTTAGCAGAAAGTTTAGAGAAGGTCTGAGCTAAATAATCTCCTTAGAGATTCTTTTCTATATTGATTCATAAAGCTCCTTAACTAGATTCAACACCCCTGCATCCTTTGGCCTATTAGCCAACTCAAGTGTCAATTGTTCCATCCTTTGTCACTCTGCTTGAAGTTGAACCTATATATCAATGGTATTATTTTGTTCATTCAGTTGCTTATGTTGAGTTGAGTAACCTGTAGCAGGCTTTCCTCACATTTTTCCTAAAGTGCTGCCTTTTCTCACCTTAAGCGCTACTTTCAAAGAATCATTTTGGGCATGTATAGCCTGGTGATTCTGAAGACAAATAGTGTCTTTCAACTATTTATTTAGACTCTCTATTATTCTATCATTTGTATTGATTTCTATAGTTAAACTACTACAATTTGCCTTCTCTTGGGCTAGGTCAGCCTCCATCTTCTGTAGCTTCTTTGATATTTTCAAATAATTTTTAGCTACTACAGAAGTGGATTCATTTAGTAGCTCGACCCTATCTTATGGTCTAAATAGGGACATGTCTATAGCCACTGCATTCCTTGTGTAATTTTCAAGCTGCATTTTCTCATTTGGCTTGACTATATTCGGTGACAAATATGTCATCGTCAGTTGCTACTGGATTGGGTCAAATTGTGACCTCAGATGTGGTGTAGCCAGGGATTTATTGTCTTTGATCCTCTTTTTCTCCATTCAAGCTTCCCTTGCCTTCTTAGCAGCATCTACTTGAGTTTGGAAGGTAGAAGGAGAGGCAATGTGCCCATCTACAAAAGGGTAACCCTGTGGCAAGCCATATGGAATAGCCAATTGTTGGCTAGGGAAAATTTGAGGAGGTACTTTCTTGGGGATAGAGGGGGAAAATGAGGCAATGATATGGCCTGAGTAGGGATAGATGGGGAAAAATGAGAAATGGACATAGCAGAGGTGGCAGGGGATGTTATTTGGCCAAATAGAATCATCACCCCTATAGGAGAAGAGAGAGATTGAGAAGAAGAAGGAGAAAAAATACTTACCTAAGGAGCCACCGAAGTAATTTGTAGTTGGTGTTGTGAGGGTTCTTCCCTCTCCTCTGAATCAAGTTGAAACCTCAGCCTCTTATGTTTCCTTGGTGTTTCTTCTTCTGGCTGTGCTTCTTTTTCTTCAACATTTACCACTATTTTTAGTGGTGCTTGTGAAAAAATAGGAACCCCAAGAGCTGATGCTGATGGAGAAGCTTTTGGTGGTTAAGATACCACACTCTTTTGTTTTTCAATGATAGTAAGAGATTGGGGCCAAACAGTTATAGCAACTAAAGCTGAGGTTTGCCTTGGGGTCTGCAATGTTTGACTAGATTTTGCTCTGGCCTCTAGCTCTCCACCCTGTGTCTACAAATTTCTTGTATCAGGGCTAAATACAAGGGACATATGACATTCATCCCAGAGTTCCTCCCATTTCTCATCTATATCCATGTTTCCAAAAGAGTGAGTTGTCTGACAAATCTCTTGCCTATATTTCCAATAGGCTTCTATTTTCTCAACATTCTAGTCTTTATTCTTTAAGGCTCTTCTTAAACCAGATGTCATTCTAATTTTAGGGTCAAACTCCCTTTGCTTAACATAAAAAAATTTCCATGGTCTATTTTGTTGAAGGGGCAAATCTGTCAATTCAACATAAAAATTAGGAATATCTTCTCTAGGATTTTTCTTGTTTTCCCAAAAGGGACAGCCCTCATGCACAATTATAGAAGCAACTCTATTAGTCCTGATCCATGAAGTTATGAAACCATTTGGGTCATATACCCATTTATCCTCAATTAGAGAGAAACTCAGGAAGGCTAGCTTTCTTAGCAACACAATCTCAACATCTCTGGTCTCTAAGACCATGTTGTTTGTCATCCATGGAACATCATACATCTTCCTCTTTTTATTTCCAGTGTCATATTCATTATCCACCATGGACACTTGTCTGGTGACATCTAAGAATGCTAACCTAAGGGTCAAAATCTTAGGTAGCATCACTGGTTCCCCACTAAAACCATGGACTCTAATAATAGTATGATGGGCTCCAAAAAAGTAATCACAAGGAATAGTGCAACTGGTCATAAGGCTTGAGACACTTGGAGTCATTCTATTTACAACCGGCTCTAGGCTCAGGTGACAAAAAGCAGGGGCAAAAAAAAGTTTCCAAAATTCGTATGGGTCACTAGTTTTAGACAAGATATGTGTCCATATAGACACAAGAATAGTCTTATGTAGGCCAAAGCTCAGGTCATACATATTTAGGTGCATGTGTCAGGAAAAGATGCCAGAATTTTGACACAACATGAGATGAAATAAATAAGATGAATACCTAAAAACCCCTTTAGTTTTGAAATGGGTGAGTTGTTCCACCATTGAATATGCTATCTACTCAGAAAAATCAAGCTGATACTCCTGAGTCTTGTCAACAGTTTTCAATATGAAAAGGATGGCCATTTGTTCTTCATAGAAGGTTATATCATCTTTCATTCTGAAAATAAAAGCCATCATGGAAAGTGCATCTTGACTAGCTTGTGAAAATTGTGCTCTTGCTGTAGGCAGTGTCGGCATAGAGGTATCATCATCGCCTAATTGCAATTCTAATTTCAGAAACCTCAATTGAGTATTGACATTTGCCCACATTTTTTGCATTTTGGCAATAGTGGGAAATGTGGCTATCTTATCATGATACAGGGCCAACATCTCTCTGATAACCCTTGGTGTAATCTGCACCATGAATGGACCCTGTTGTATGGTGTTTAAAGGCACATGAAACAATTTGGTGCATATTTCAACCAAGTCAAGGTAGGGATGCACACCTGGGACAATAAATTGTGCCAGTTGGGAAGTCCATATCCTCATTGCAAATGTCTCATATTGTTCGACCTTGGCCCTCTGAATACACCTTTGATGTTCCCTTTTCTGAGAGTTTTGCTACTGGTTCTTTGAAAAATTGGGTCCATGATTCCATCTATAAAATCTTTTACCTTTGCTGGGTCATTTACATGACCAACTTCAGGGACTCTAGTCCGTGGGTAGGTCTTTAATGGTTGTGCAGGGGCTGAAGCATATGATTTACTTGTAAAAAACTTGTCAATGGATTCATAAATCCCAGACCCTTGTTGCGAAGGTTGTGCTCCCTCCATAGCTTTATTTATTCTTGAAAATAGTGAACTGTGGTAATAGGTATGAAGCTTTTGTAATATAGAAGGCACTTTCACTTAAGCAGGTTTGCTAGGAACTGAAAATGCAAGTAGAAAGAATTTTCTCATAGAAGCAAGAATGTTTGAGATGTTGTAAGCTTTAACTCATGTTATGGGGTATATATTGACCCATCAAGTCTCAAAATGGCATTAAAACTGGGTAACCGTTAACAAATCTTACTAAATCTTCATGGGACAACGATTTAGACACGTTGTGAAAGTGGTTGCGCAAGGTACCTTGGGGGAATTTAAAGATTTGGGAGATATTTAATGTGTCTAGAGTTTTGAAACTTTATGAAAAAGAATTATAAGCTGTGGCTACGTGTTCAAAAAACACTTATTTAAAAGAAATATCGGGAAGGAAAAAATGGGAAAACAAAGCAACTAGAAAAGGGAAACTATCTAACTATAATACATTAGAGACACAGCTTGACTAAAATATTTCAAGTAGATCCCATTCACAGGGATATCTTTAGCTTCACCTTCCATTGTTTCTAGCTCAAACAAATTTTTTTGTTTACATGCATGAATTTTATAAGGCCCAGTCCACAATGCTTCAAATTTAGTGTGTTGACCCAGCTTGGCAGCTCTTGCATCCCATTTCAAAACAATTGAGCCTACTTCCAAATGGGGATTTGAAGTCCTTTTATCAAAGTAGTCTTTAATTATTTTTTGATGCTTTATCAATGAATCGTGTGCTGCATCCTTTTTTTCTTGAACTTCTAAAAGTTTAACAAGTTTGACCTGTATGGGGCCATTTTCCTCAATTTCAATCTATTTTAATAGCTGGAGAGCAAGAATCTCCAAGCTTATGGGCATTACAATGGGCTTACCATAGACCAATTCATAGGGAGACATTTTTATCACTTGCTTAGGTATAATTCTATCAGCCCATAGTGCTATATTAAGCACTTTATGCCACTCTTTGTGATGATCAACCCCTATTCTCTTGATGAGTCTAATCAGGTTTTTATTTGTTGATTCTTCCAAACCATTACCCTGAGGGTAATAATTAGAGGAAGTTTTCAAATATATTCCATGCTTTAATGCAAAGTTAGATACTTTAGACCCTAAAAATGCTTTAGCATTATCTGAAATGATAGTGCAAGGAGCCCCAAATTGAGTAGTGTAACTTCCTAAAAAATCTAGGATCACATTTTTTGTTGCTTCTTTTAGTGGCACTGCTTCAATCCATCTAGTGAAATAATCTATGGCAGTTAAAATCTATTTATGACCCATACTAAACACTGGATTTATCATTCCAATGAAGTCAAGACCCCATTGAGCAAAAGGTTCCTCAACAATTATAGGACTAAGGGGCATTGCTGCATTTCTTCTCATCCCCACACAATATTGACAAGATTGGCACTTCTTTACCAGTTGATAACAGTCTACAAATAAAGTAGGCTAGAAATAACCTGCCTCACTTATCTTTATAGCTATGGTCTTTACAGAAAAATGTCCACCTGATACTCCATGATGCATTTCATGCAGTATTTTCTTAGCCTCATCTTTCTCTATGCATCTTAGGAGTTTGCCATCAATATTTCTTCTGAAAAGAATTTGTTCAATCAAAATAAAATGGACCCTTTGCATCTTATAATATCTCCTCTTGTCTTGAGGGAGTTCTTTTGGGTAAATCCCATATTTCATAAAATGAATCATGTTTGTGATCCAGGAGTCCTGATCAACCTCTTGTATCCTCAATACAATTTCCTTTTCTATTCCTGAATCTATTTATTTAGGTATCATCTTTTCAATCTCTTGAGTCATGTATTTGTACAAACCCCTGCCTCTAACTAACTTAGTGGGTCTGACCTCTACATCATATTCAAGGATCTTTGTTATCCAATTTTCTCTTTTTTTAGTAATTTCACCCTCCATAATGTATTCCCTGACACTTGGGTGAGCCACAAGTATCATAATCTTACTTCTTGATACCATATGCCTGGATTTCTTGAGGGCTTTTACCATAACATATGATTTTTCTCTACAAAATTTGTATCTAGTTTTGTACTCTCTAAGAGTCCTTGAGAAAAAGGCTAGTGGGTGCTCTCCCTCCTGTCTATCATCTTTTTGTGTTAAGACAACAACAATACTGAGCTCTCTTCCATAGACATACATTACAAAAGGCTTAGAAAAGTCTGGGTTTATAAGTATTGGGGTTGTTGAGATAGCTTTCTTGACCTCTTCAAAGGCTTGCCTTCCTTCTGTAGTTCACTTGAAAATCAGGTATTTCTTTAACAAGAGTGTCACTGGTCTTACTAAGCCTGCAAAGTCGGATATAATTCTACTGACAAAATTAATCTTCCCCCAAAAAGATTGAACTACTTTTTTATTTATTGGAAGGGGTAAGTTCATTATAGTTGCAACTCTCTCTGGATCTATGGAGACTCCTTCTTTAGATACTATATGTCCCAATAATTTTCCTTGAGGTACGACAAAGATGCACTTCTTGGGATTCAGTGATATTCCAAATTCTTGACATTTCTTAAAAATAGATTCTAAATGATCAAAATGATCAACAACATTTTTTGAAAAAATAGTAAGATCATCAAGATAAATCAAGATGATTTTATTTATAAGTTCTCCAAATGCTACATCCATAGCTCTTTGAAAAGTAGCTCCAGCATTTGATAGGCCAAATGGCATCTTAGCATATGCAAATGTTCCCCATTTGGTAGTAAAAGCAGTCTTGTATTGGTCTTCATCAGCCAACCAAATCTGATTATACCCAGAGAAACCATCTAGCAAGGAAACTCTCTCTGATCCAGCCACAGTATATAAAATTTGTTCCATTGAAGGCAAGGGGTAGTGATCTTTCAGAGATGCTCTATTCAGGTCTCTGAAATCTACACAGAGTCTTATGTCACCATTTTTTTTTATGACTGGTACTAGATTTGATACCTAGGTTGAGTGTTTAATTGAAAAAATTATTTTAGAATCTAAAAGTTTCTACAACTCATCTACCATTAGAGGTTCAATCCTTGGATTCACTAGCCTCTATTTTTGTCTGATGGGCTTAGATCCTTCATTCAGTTCTATTATGTGCTGAATAATGTCTCTATTATATCCATGAAGGTCTTCATAGCTCCAAGCTATGACTCTGTAATATTTTTTGCATAAGTCAATTAACCTTTCTCTTTCTTCTTGAGTTGCAGAATTTATAATTTTTAACTTTTTCCATTCACTCACCTCTATTTTAGAATAATATACTTTATTTACTTGGAACCTTTTCTTCTCCAGGCTTACATTTTCTCGATCAAATAGGTTTTCTAAAGTGATCAAGCCTTTGGGAAGCTTATTAGTCTTTAATTGTATAACTTGGTCTCCATATGCCTCTTCAATTTTGGTTTGAAATTGATCGACAAACTCCTCTGATTGTTGTAAGAATGAGAGTACCTGAGAATCATTTTCAAATACTTTCCAATTCTCATCATTGTCTAGAATAGTTGGCCTCACTATAAATTTCACTAACTCATTGTTAATTAATAGGCCAGTTGCTAGATCAAACTGTTAGCCAATTTGTGTCATCCTATCAACTTCAAAATTTTGAATCCTAGGGACTACCTCAATATTGAAAGCTTTAAAATATTCTATTAAGTCCCAAATTCTATGTCTATAGGACCTCATCCTTACATTTTTGGTTATTGCCTTTTCTCTAATTTGCTTTACTACTAGTTCTGAATCTTCTTTTACTATTAGATTCTTTAATCCCTTTTTCTTGGCTAATAGGAGCCCATGTACTAAGGATTCATACTCAGCATCATTATTAGTATAGGCAAATTGAAAATGAATAGCCCTTAAATTTTTTTCACCATTTGGAGAAGCAAGACAAATTCCTGCTCCAGCACCATTTTTACTTTTAGCCCCATCAAAATTTAAGGTCTAGATTTCTGAATCTTTTTCAGATTCTTTAGCAGTTGGTGATTCTTCCCTTAAAAAGTTTGAGATTTCATGATCCTCATCAAAAATGACATAAGTATCCAGACCAGTAGAGTCATAATTTCTATATGGATCACTTTGCATCATAGTTAACAACTGGTTATTTTCTTCTTCTTGGTCATGCTCAGTCCAGTCACCTAACTCTTAAAAAAAAACCCTTTCTTCCTTATTTAACATAGCATGATCTGCCTCTAATTTTGATGTTGGTTCATTGGTGATGTGATCCTTTGCAAGTGATTCAGATAGAATTTTCATCTTTGAACCATATTTGGTTCTTAGGATAAGGTGAGACCAATCAAGGGACATATATCCTCCTATCTTGGCTGTAAAGTCTCTAGATAACATAGGCCAAATACAGGAGGTATATCTATGACTACTACATCTTGATTTAAAATTATATTTGGACAAGTATATAATTGCACTGGGATTTTTTTAATTCTCCCTATTATTTGCACGGATTTTCCATCTAGCTGCATAACCCCTTTAGTGAGTGGCTCATACTTTATTTTTAAAGCATCAACTATTTGCTTAGGCATTACTGTAGTACTAGCCCCTGAATCTATCATTACATTATGCAACAGTTTCTTGCCAACTATCAAAGCTAAATAGAAGGGTTCTGGTTTGGATTTGCTTACCTCTGGTGCATTGTTCACTAGGGCTGTTGTCTGTAGATGAACTATGTCTTTGAGCTTTTTTTTTTCAGCAGGTCCTTCTTTGATCCTAGTATGTTTAGGCACTGCTTGGCCTTGTAGAGCTTCTTGTAACAGTGTCTTTTGTTCAGGGATAGCTAATATGTCCCATATTGATACTTGTGCTAGAGTCCTCTTTAATTGATCCACCACATTCATCAGTCCCAGAGTTTAGGTTCTTGGAAAATAAGGATACCTTGCTTTTTCTTGAACTTGTCCAGGAACTACTTTATTCTGCACTGGCTAAGGCACTTCTTGTCTAATAGCTATGTTTCGATGACCTTGAAATGGAGGATTCTCCATAAATTTATTGCTAACAACTTCAGGTTGTTCCATCATTCTTCTCTTTAACCTAGTATAATAGTCTAATTGCACCACTGGTTTCTTGGAAGTAGAAGCTTCATTCAAGAATATGAATTCTTCACCTTCAACTCATGAGAACAAAGCATGTTTTGGGGCTATTTATTCTTCTTGTTGTAAAGACATCCCTTGCATCTGAGCCATTAGGACTAAATTTTGCATACCAGAAGATTGGTAGGCTTGATTGTCACTAGTACTTGCAAATTGTCCATCCATCTTTCTTTGCTCTGCTACCTTTTGTTGTAGACTACCCATGGGACAATCTCTAGGCGTATGAACATTATTGCAAGGGAAATACCAGGCATTGGTGCCATCTACATAATTATTTTGCCCTTGAACAATCTCCCTATTTGAATTAGGGGGAACAACCTGTAAGGGTGTAGGGACTGCAACTAATTGATTTGCTAGCTGAGGGTTATTTTGCCTTTGAGGACCCTGATATTAGTTTGGCTGTGATGAAAATCTATTTCCTTGATAGCCTTGATATTAGGGTCTAGGGTAAGGATTCTGTTGTCTCTTTATGTTAATTAAATCATTAGAAAATGTCCTTAAGATGTTCTTGATATCATCCATCTCAGATGACGGGGTAGGGACAAGTTATTTAGCAGATGGTTGAGGATATTTATACATAGACACAGGTGGGACTATGGAATTAGAGGCTTCTTGAGGCAATGGTAAGGTAATCTCTGGAAATATGGGCATGGGAGGCCTTGAGGGCAACTTTCTAGCATCTATTAAATTATTTTCAGCTCTGACTACATAGTCATAAGCCTCTGGTAGAGTCTGACCTCCAAGTGACTGAATCATGACTGATATATATGAATTTAAAGCCTTAAAATAAAACACTATAGCCATACCTGGTAATGGTCTTGCTGTAATAGGAATTCTTTCCCAAGTCTTCTGAAATCTTGAATTGAAGTCAATCATTTCTTCTTATGGTGCTCTTTGGATAGTAATCAATTTTTGCAACAAAGAAGATTTATCACCTTTTTCTTCAAATCTTTCAAAGAAAAGATCTCCAAGTTGATCCCATGTAGATATTCTATTTGGAGTCAAGGATCGATACCATTCCAGAGCCTTTCCTTTAAAAGAAGCTGCTAACAATCTTATCGCAACATTTTGCTGTGTGACTACATGTATAGCACAGACATCAGATACATCCTACAGATGTTCTTCAAGTGTTTTGAAGTCTTGCCCACTGAATTTGGGTAGAGCTTTCAAGGCATTTACTGGGATAGGATCCCAAGTGGCTGGTGGTATTGGGAGAATCAAAGCACTGCCAGTGTTCCAACTTGCATAGTTTCTTGGGGGTATAGGTGCTCTCATATTTGCTCTTGGTATTGGTATAAATTGATTGACTCTTCTTCTTGGACTAGTTACCAATGGTGGTAAAAGAATACCTGGATTTACAGTAGATTGCGATCTGATTACTAGTCCACAGCTCTGACTCCTTGTAGCTCTCTGGTTCATACGGTCTTGAAAGAACTTCAATATGGTGTCCCACTAGGCGTGCCAAAAACTGTTGATGGTTAAAATTGTGCTTGTTTCTAACACCAACAATGGGAAGTTTCAAGAATGTGGGACTTGCGACTTGAAACAACCTCCAGATTTTTAAGAAGCTGGTCTCTTCTTTACTCAAGTGTATAATGAGGAAAGGGATAGAAATTTAAACAGAAACACAAATGCAAATAAAGAAAATCTAACTATGGCGATGCACCTAAATTTAATTCGACCCTTAATTCTGAGCACAATGAAGCTATATGTAAGATTCAATTACATTAAAGAGTGAACAAGACATGATCAATGCAAAAGAAAAATAATAGAAACAGAGGCTCACGGCTTAGACTACTTTTGCAGTGACACAGAAAAATATCAACAAAGGCACATAACTCAGTCTTCTTATTAATTCTCCAGTCAATAAAAGGCATAGAAACATGCACAGTTACATAAAATTTCCAACTCAAGAAAATAGAACAAAGGTAAATGATATTCTTGATAACAGCTAAAAAAGTCTAAAAACTCTTGACAATAATCTCTTGCAGAAAATTATCTCTCACTTCTGATGATGATCTTCAGGTCATCTCTGCACCCCTATTTATAGCATTGAACCATCTCTAGATTCCCTGCACGTTCCCAATCCAACAACCTAAGTGAACTCTAACTGAACTAGAAGTGTCTAACAGAAGATATTTCTTAGATCTGAAATGTCCAGTCTCTTTGCAAGTTCATTGGCTGCATTAGATACACAAGATGCTTCTCACTGTGAAATGGGTGAGGACACTTGGCCGATTCCCTTTTTCCTCTTGAAAACCTTCTCTTTATTTAAAAGGAACCGAAAAATGACACTAGGCAGCTTTCGAGGCACTTACCGAAGACACACGACACTTTTCACATTACTTATACTCTTTGCTATGTCTTCACATTGGGGTGCTCTGCCTTTGACATCTGTCACAATCCGCTTCTTCAAATTTTAACAATTTATGGAGGATGGGACCCACAACACTTCTTGCCCGAGCAACTTCAAGAAGGGGACAAGGACAGGTGGCACTTTCTGCATTACTTAACAAGGGACATGTGGAGATCTCCGCTACTTTTAGCTACCTTTTGAGAATCTTGCGGAAGGTGACACGTGTTGGTCTCCGCGTCACTCTGTTTATACTATAGAAACCATCGGGCCTCATTTCATATTTACACGGACAGTGACACTTGGCAGCTTTCGCTTGCCTCAGAAACAAAACTTGGGACCCACCACAGTCTTTACTTATCGGTGAAACAAAATGAAGATATTTCGGATGTTGACACGTGGCGGCTTCCGCTTTCTTCAACTGGGGATACATGGCTTCTTCTGTTGCTTTTAGAAAAGCATATTGAAACCTTCTGTAGTTGCCACCTGGCGCCTTCCACTTGATCCTGAGAAAAGCTTATTTGAAAAGAAGCCTTCAAAACTAAAAAAAAAATTGAAACGCGGATGCCAACATGAAACAAAGATGCCGACACGTGTTGTGCTCCGTTGAGTTACCATGAGACACGTGGCACGTTCCGAGGAACTTATAGAAATTACAAAATGTGCCTCAGCCGATGACACTTGGCAGCTTCCGCGCGACTTTGATACTTAGACAAAATTAGGCGAAAAGAAACGCGTGCCTACACTGTGAGTCAAAACTTCACTGTCTCGAACCAAAATGTGCAGAGACAAAATTCGAAGCGTGCAACTGAAAATCAAAACAAAATGTAGAGTATTTTTTACTCTACAGTACTCAATATATAATGAAACCTTAAAATACTATTACTAATAATATAATACCTATAACATTTTATATATATTAAATATATTAACCTTATATAATGTAAATAAATATTACGGAGGTACATACATTGTATCTATTTATAATGATAAAGATAGATTAAGATATATTAAGTGAATCTGTAATATTTATTTTTAATGGGTTGGTAAATTGGGGTGGTAGATTATTAAGGTGACGGACACCACTCGTATTATAAATAAATACATACAATCTGCATATTGGATGGACCACTACAACCTTTACTTGCCTTTTCAATAACCAGCTTAGGAAAACGCCATGTCAAGCCGAGCTTATTAATTACTCTTCATGTGGAGCCCCGACTCTTTATTATCTACATAACAATCTGCATGGGAGTTCTAAACTTGAAAAAATTGTCGGTGCCTTTCTGCTGAAATCCTGTTTTATTCAGTTCGTTATTTTCTGCTGCAGTAGGGGAAAAACACAGAAAATGATAATGGCCCATGTTACAGCGAAAAACTGGACCTGAACAATGCACTTTGGACCTCTGATGAAGACAAGATTCTTGTTGACTGTATTCAGAAAAAATGGCTATGGACGCTGGCGTGCTGTTCCGAAGCGAGCTGGTCAGTATATAATATATGTTACCCAATGATTTAATTTCTATAAAATGCATGCATACCGACATAAAAATCATTTAGGTTGAATTAATATTCACATTGTAGAATACATGCATTTTTATGCACGTAGGAAATGTGAAAGCGGAGTTCAATAACAACCACCACACCATCCAACCACTGTAGAGTTGACAAGTGTTATCGCTGTAACTTAATAACCAATTAATTATTAATAATTACCTGGATGATGTGGTGGTTGTTATTGATTCGTCTTGGCAAAACAAAGTCTGCAAAGGAAGAGGAAATAGTTTGCAGATTCAAACATGTTACATGAGAACTTATGTATATACGTTGTGAATATATACAATATGAACGTGGACAGGGCTGTTGAGGTGCCGGAAGAGTTACCGTCTGCGTTGGCTTAATTACCTAAGACCAGATATCAAGGGAGGTCGATTTAGCCCAGAAGAAGAAAGTATCTATTATCACTGAAAGATTGATTGCGAACTGTGATTAGATATACTGTTTACAATCATGCCGGTATTATAAGTTTTTATCCTCATTCCTGCTGCATTGCATTGAAAAGTATTGTTGCCCTGATTAATGGCTATTGCGTAAAGTTTTTGTAGTCATTATTGTGTTGCATTGAAAATTATTGTTGCCAGTTTATCTGATGAATTGAAAGGTGTTGTGGCCAGTTTTTCTTATTGATGTAACTATTGCACCAAAAGGCGCTCTTGTTTAACTATCATCTGAAAGTAAACAGCAGTCGAAAGAACCCGTTGTCAAAGGTTTTTTTTTTTCTTTCGTCTTTTAGTGGAACAATTGCACTCTTCTTTTAATATGATTGAACCCTGCAGATGGTCTACAATAGCTTCCCAGCTGCCAGGGAGAACCGACAATGAGATCAAGAACTTCTCGAACACCCACCTGAAGAAAATGCTGCTGCGAATGGGATTGGATCCATCTACCCATGCACCCAGATCTGAGACAAACACTGCAAAAAGGTCAGAGGGATCTCAGTCCTCAGCACTGACGAGGCACATGTCACAGTGGGAAAACGCAAGGCTTGAAGCTGAAGCAAGGCTCTCTAGAGAGTTAACTTCTTTTCGTGAGTTGATGGGAAACGATAATGCAGGTCGATGCCAAGGCACCCACTGACTTTTTCTTGACGCTATGGAATTCAGATCTAATTGTAATCGGAGTTGGAGTAATTCATTCATTTTCATGGCATCATTTCTACCATCAATAGAAATTTGATTCGAAGTAATCTGTCTTAGTTAGAATCGGGGATTTTAGTATCAATCCAACTAAAAAGGGGCCTACTCGTGAGGACCTTTTGTATATATTCCCATCCGTTAGATTAGTTCATCTTTCTTATGAGTATTTTCATTTTATTTCAGAGTGATTTGAAGTACAATTACTCTACTTCCTTTTTAGCTTAATCTTTGATTTTCATTTCATATTCAATAAAGTAATTAAACTTTGTTTATGCATGTTCAATTCTAATATGTACGGGAAGCTTCCAAAATTCATATTACTTATATTTCATTTCCAAATATTTCAATTCCAACATTTATTCAAGCAATGTGATTTACCATCAAGCATGAGTCATTTACATTTATATTTATTGTAAGTAGTGGTTTGCTTTAGCTTTAATATTTATTTAAAATTTTGATTTTATTTTCTTATAACCTCCTAATAAATAAAATATACTTATTGTTGTATATATAATGTATATCCCTAGTTAACTTATGCATTTTTCAATTGATAAGTAAATATATTTCATTTACACACAACTTTAGCACAACATCCATAGACATAACACGTAGCTCAGTCTTTGAAAATAACATTTAAATTATACATTAATCACATGGACAACATCTATCATATTGTGCCATTTTAGGTTGAACTTTCAAGGCTCGCATTATGCTAGATCATATATCATTATACCACACACTCACTAGTCAAGCTACATAACTATCAAAAGGCAAAGAGTCATACATGGAATCTCAACCATATCAATATACATAATGGTTCTTTAATCTTTCACAAATTTAATATCTATATGTACATATATATGGTATTAAATATTAATATGATAGTAAAAGATAAGCAACAATACATCTCTATCAGGAATATACCATACATATATATTGTTAAAACTGATAAATACTTTATTCTAGTTTTATTAATTTCTCTACTCTAAATATTTTTGATAATGCTTTTACAGACTTATATCACATCTAAATCTTCATTTAGAATGTTTTCCCCAAGACCTCAAGGATTTGGATCAAATACACCCAACTTAAAAGTGATCTAAAGCAAAAGATAAGATAATAAATCTAAAAATAGAGGGATTTTAGAGGGACAAAATTGAGCAAGAGATACAAATAATCTAATTTGAATGAAATTATCTATACATAGATAAATGCACTGAACTAACACAGATAAGTGCGTTGAACTCATAATTCCATTTTAGGTTTTTACATGGTCATTAAGTTAACATTCAAATCATACTCTATTGAAGGTAGTGACACCTATCTAACATAACACCCCCTTTTCTGGTTGTAGAGGGCCCCACCAATGGTGTTATTGGAAGAGTTGTTATAGAACACAATCTAAATGTAGCTTGATTAGTTGAAAGGGTGTGTTTTTTACAATGTGATCTAGGATCATTTTCACAAGATGTCATTTGATAAAGTGAATTGCCACTCTCATATACATATAAAAATCTTAAAAATGTGTTCAATCATAAAAAAATATAAAAATTTACGTTAAATTCCATACCCCATACAATGGCCACCTAAGTTGGAATTTTATATAATAGTGGGTTTTCCACTCTTCCACATGGAAAAGATAGTGATGGATGTAGGTTTTTATAATTCGAATATACTTTCCAACTTTTATTTTAAAATATTATATTGACCTACAAACCATTTGAACCAATATACCCTTCCCAACATACATTATATGTGTTATTACATTAAAGATGTTTCTCCTATTAAAATTGTTGTCTTAAAGTGATGATTGAACCAATACTATTCATCTCACCTTGGCTTCTAGATCCGGCAACATAGTTATATATGCAAATAAAAATAAAACATGTATATATCATATATAACATGCAACATAGAGATTAAAAATACCACATACATATGTCATAGGTAACTTGCATTGTATATATTTTTTAATTATTATTAATTTATGTTTTAAATTATCAATATTATTATTTTATCAATATAATATGGTAAACTATTAATTATTACTAAATATATTTTTTAATGGTTAATATTAGTCTTCTATCAACATCTTATAACTATAAAAATATTTTTCAGGTTTCAAGATTTAAATAAGATAAATGTGTTTTATATATCTAATATTTGTATTTTCTAGGTTTTGGGTCCTTTTTTTTTGTTCAATTTTTGTATCGAGTTTTGGTGTTTTTGGGTTTTAAGTTTGTGGTTTTTAGATTATTTGGTATAAGGTTTTATAATTTTTGAGTTTCAAGGTTTATGATTTTTAGGTTTTTCTGGTATTAGGGTTTTCGATTTGAGGCTTTTAGGGCTCAATTTTTAAGGTTGTTGAGTTTTACATTTTCATTTTCCTGTTCCAAGTTTTGTATTTATTTAGAATTTTATATAATATAATTTATATATTTAAGGTTTACAAGTTCATAAGTTTTGAGTTTGGTATTTTCTTAGGATTCAAGTTTTAGGATTTTGATGCACTGGCATCATTCACATCTCTGCTAATATTTTCTTTTTCTGCTCAATTTATTTACCTCAGACTCAATAGTGTCACTGCCAAGAGTTGCATCTGGGGAATCCTCCTCCAAACGGGGTTGTCGTGTTTGAAGTAAGGCCCTTGACCTTTGCATACAATTATGCTGCTCCTGTTTCTAGCTGTGGATCAAGTATCAGCGGATACTTTAATAAAATGGAATTATAAAGTTTGAAATTCACAAATCCCATAAGAGTCTCATAAATCTCTACAAAAGTCCGCATGACACGAAAATCAACATTACTAGGGAGAACTTGATGGAGAACATGTGGTGTAAGCCACGTAATACTCTGACCATCGACTTCCGCCTGGTAATAAATGCCTTTCACAGACACAAATATCTTACATAAATAATGTTTTCTTAGAAATGAAGGCCTGCCACTCGAGACTTAATCAAAACTCAGGTAATTTTAGTTGAAGACACTTACCGAAACTGCCCAGTAATCTCTGAACCGAACTCACCAAACTTTTACCAATCGATTTCAAGCCTTCAACGAGCCTTTATACCTTTGAGAAAGGTTTTGTGCACTTTGTTCCAATTCTTTATGCCAACTGGCAGTTTATCTCCTCGATTCACGTCTTATTTTCTTTAAAGTTCTTATTTAATTATGACTTAAAAGTTAGTTATCTACAGTCTTTAACTTTGATTCAAATACCATGCATCAAATTATTATCTTATGAGTTTGATTGTCACCGTATTAACAAAAGTTTTAAAGCCATTTCCTGTTGTTCGCTATTACACAGTTGTCTTCTTTTTCCAATCTTCTAGTTATTTCCATGCTCCTTGCAGTCACTTTTAAATAGGGACTCGCACTCTTTCATATTCTTTTGTTGGACTCAACTGACTCAGTCAACTATCTTTACAACTATGAGTTCCGTATTTGCATACATACCCGAGATCTCAAGCATATCAATTTCAAACACCAGAAAACTCATCGCCAGGCCTCTAAAGAGAGATGTCAATTACTCAATGCGTGATATTCGCCTTCTTCATTGTCTTCACATAATCCTTGCTATCGTTACGTCTAGGGTTCGAACCTCCCGAAACAGCCTTTTCATCTAACAGCAGCAACGTCGTAGCCATATCAAGTTTTATTCTTTTATTTTCTTGTAACTCAGCCCAAGAGTTACACCGCCACCATTCTTTTATCTCAGCGGTTTCAACTCAATCGAAACCGCTTCCCATTTTAGTCAAGGATTTCAACGGACCCCTCTGTGCTTTCAACAGATTATAAATATGCATTTATCTCCATGTCTGGACATATATATAATGTATATGTATTGTGATCGTGTTTCTTTGCATAAATGACCTTCTAAAGGGTTTGAACCCCACACAAAATCTTGAAAGTATATAAATAATGGACTTATCGATTACCAGATTTTTTATTGGCTGCGTGTCCCAATATAGTGAATTATAGATCTATCACTAATTTTCCAACAATCGCTATAACATTTATCCTCTAAAATCTTCGTTACGCATGTTTGGTCTTGATCCTAAAATGGCTATTATTTATCAAGAAAACATAGTCCGCAGACCTCAAGAGAATAAATTATTTATCAAGATGATTTTCTTCACTCTTGCAGAGGGATGATACACATTGAATACTGCTATACTCTGTCCATTATCCAAATTAATTGCACACAGAAATCTGATTAATTTTTCCAAGCGCTAATTTACCTTGACAGCACCGTTGATTTTCTTGGATTGCCACACATTGAGACATCTCTATTGCACATTTTCATTAGGAATTGCTAGGCCGCATGTACTAACACCATATATTTATTTGCTTATTCACAATTTATGGAATACAAGATCAATATACAAATTTGGTTAGATATCATCCAAGAATTCAGGAATCCTTTTCCCTGAAAATAGCTTTCTTTAATTCAAGTTTAAATCTTTATCAAGATCAAATCTGGATCCACAATATCTTTTCATGTATTCGAATAATTATGGTGCAACCGAATATACACATACAGTTCACATTTATCATAGTTATTCACACCGCATTCATTCAATCTTCTAGAAAACTCTGAGTACAAAACAAACTTATAATAAAATAAGATCTTACTTGTAATCTCCTCTCTGTATTATGATGAAGCTCCTTTACAAACCAACTCTTATTTACAATAACGTTCCAGAATTTTACAATATACACATTTTATTCTAGAAAAGCTCCCCTCTGAGATTTAGCTTGCATTCATGACTTCACACTCAGCATAAATCCTCTTCGACTCCACAATCCCAACTTTATCCTCCAAAACTAACTATTCTAATCTTGAGAGGTCTGGAAACATCTTCCAAGATTCTCTTATTTGACCTTGTAGACTTGACAACTAAATCTTATCCCAATGTAGAAGTGGTTTGAGATATTTACAAGAAATTAATAAGCCCTTTTACATCTGGGCATAAAGGCTTATAAACTTTTGCAACTATCTTTATTTCAATTATTAAAGACCTCAAATATAACAATTTTAAAACATTCTTAAGACTATAGTAAATATTTATAACATTCTTAAGACTATAGTAAATATTTATATTGGATATATTCTGATGCTCCGACATCAGACTCATCTAGTAGGAAAAATATTTGAGCTCCTGCTCAAATGGATTTTATCCTCTTCTTTCTTCTCTTCCATTTTCTTTGCTTTTGCTTTTGTTTACTCTTTCCTCCAAGTTTATCAACATATTCATCTTTATTTATCTCTTCCTATTTTTTTTTCTTGATTTTATCTCCATCTTTATTTTGTCCTCTCTTCAGTATACCTACAAAAATAAAACTAGAGGCAATTTTCAAGTTAGAAAATAAAAATTTCTCCATTGTTTTCTCTTTTTTCTTCTTTTCTTTTTCACCATCTTCCAAAAATTTATGTTGTCCTCCATCCTCCTTTTTTTTTTTTTTTTAAAAGTATATTATTCCTCTCAAGAACCCCTGAATAGGTGCCATCATCTCACTAACATTCTAATCAACTATATATTTATGCTTTTCAATATAGAACAAAAATATTTTTGCTTGTTTCAACATTCTATTTACAACTTTGATATTATTTTTGAATATCCCTACAACTATATCATCATAACAAAAAATAGAGAAATAGTATCCATTTCATAGATGCCTCTATTCTTGACACTTTTTCCAGTCTTTTCCACCCTACCTCTTTTTCACTTTTGTTCATAATTTCTTGATCTATCCCACATTCACCATGCTTTATACCTATGTCTATAGACTCAAAATCAACATTAGTATGAAAACATTCATAAAAAAATTCTAACTGTGGTTCATTCAAAACGTCTAATACCTCAAAATATTCTTTTAAGTCCTGATACTGATCTACACATTCTTTTATGTCAATAGAAGCTAGAAATGATTCTATTACTTCTTCTTCCTCTTGGTTCATGTCCTATATAAGTTGGACTTCTTTCACTAGTTCTTTCTCTGTACCTATAAACATATTACATAAAATATTAGAATTAAAAGATTGAGTCTTCATTGTCTCTTTTCTGTGTTCCTTCCTGGACTCGGCTTCCACCAGTTTTATTTGTTTTCTTGAATTTCTAATTTTTTGTTGCCTATACTTTATTTTTACAAGCTGCTTCACTAACCACCTTACCTTTTTATTCACTTCAATTACCAATTTATTTTTTTTCATTTTCTTGCAGGAGCTCTATCATGAGCTTTACCTTCTCTATCATTTCTCTTATCTCCTAGATTTCAATTTCACTGATTAACCCTTCATTCATTACGTTAATTTTCTTCTTGTTCTTCCTTGGTAGTTGTTCCATCTTACTCTATTTCTCTCACCTTATTTTTTGTCTCAACAAACTCTTTGGCCTCGTGATAAACTCCTCCAAGTCTCACCTAGACTCTGGTCTTTTGAATTTCTCTATCCAAGGCTTTGCTCTTGGATCTGCACTTTGAGTAACTATTGTGCTCTTCACTTGAGCTTCCTCTGAGCTTTATTTGAGCTCTTTTTCCACTAAGTCTTCTCTAGATTATTTTTATCTTAAGCCTTAATGGCTCACAACTACTAGAACCACCACTTCCTGCAAGACCTTTAACACTATAACTTGTAAACATAAAATATTCACAAAATAAAATTCATACCAGCTTCAATATTTTTGAGACTTATTTCAAACTTCTTATATAGCAACATACAATTTTAAAAATAAAAAATTTCAAAACAACTTACTTTCACTTTTTCCCATGAACTCTTACTATCTTTGTGCTTTGTATTTATGCTCTATGCCCTCTATATTTAAACTGTTTGCATTAAAACCTTGCATAGATTTTGACTACCAATTTACCAATAAACCTGTATGAAATGACAACCACTGTCAGGCTGTAGAAATCAATCTAAAAATTGATTAGAATCATTACGAATATCAAACCCAAAATCTCTACCCTATCATTTGCATTATCTCAACATCTCATTCCACACTGAGAGCATAAAACATAAGCACAACTATAGCTACCCATATTCTTACAAATCTGATCTAAGAGCTTATACTAGCTCTGACACCAAAAATTGATGCACTGGCATCATTCACATATGTGCTACTATTTTCTTTTTCTACTCCAATTTATTTACCTTAGACTCAATAGTGTCACTGCCAAGAGTTGCATATGGGGAATCCTCCTCTAAGATGGGTTGTCATGTTTGAAGTAAGGCCCTTGACCATTGCATACAATTCTAATGCTCCTGCTTCTAGCTATGAATCAAGTATCGATGGATATGTTAATAAAATAGAATTATAAAGTTTAAAATTTGTAAATCCCATAAGAGTCTCATAAATCTCTAAGAAAGTCTGCATGACATGAAAATCAACATTACTAGGGAGAACATGATGGAGAACATGTGGTGTAAGCCACATAATACTCTGACCCTCTACTTCCATCTAGTAATAAATGTCTTTCATAGACATAAATGTCTTACACAAATAATGATTTCTTAGAAATGAAGGCCTGCCACTCGAGACTTAATCAAACTTAAGTAATTTTAGTTGAAGAAACTTATCGAAACTACCTCGTA
>JARHVA010002615.1:1712500-1770000 GCA_037957365.1 Torreya grandis
ACAATCCCAACTTTATCCTCAAAAGCTAACTATTCTAATCTTGGGAGGTATGGAAACATCTTCCAAGATTCTCTTATTTGACCTTGAAGACTTGGTAACTCAATCTTATCCCAATGTAGACATGGTTTGAGATATTTACAAGAAATTCATAAGCCCTTTTACATCTGGTTATAAAGGCTTATAAACTTTTACAACTATCCTTATTTCAATTATTAAAGACCTCAAACATAACAATTTTAAAACAATCCTAAGACTATAGTAAATATATAAATTGGATATATTGTGATGCTCCTGCATCAAATTTTCAAGGTATTCAACTTCATGATTTTATATTTCATGTATTGGGATTTTTAGGGTGTTTAGGTTCAGCGATTTCAAATTCAGGTTTTTAGTTATTATGTTTTCAAAGTTTTTAGGTTTGGAGCTTTTAGGTTTTTGAAGATTTCCATATTTAGGGCTTTTAATTTTCAAGTTTCATTATCAAGATTTAGGTTTCATATTTTTGGATTTAGAATGGTTTTAAGTCAATTTATTTTCATGTTTTCAGGATTTTAAGGTTCACATTTTTTAATTTTTAAAGATTTGGGTTTTTGTGTTTGGGTCTTCAAGTTTGGAACTTTTAGGGTTTATCTTCTAGTTTAGATAATTTTGAATTTTTTTCCCCCAATTTTAGTGATTTTGAGTTATAGTCTTTATAGTTTTAGGTTTTTAAGTTTCAAGGTTCAGAGTTTTAAGATTTTGAGTTCCATGAGAGTTTTATATCAATATACTTTTCTTATTTTTGAAGTTGGGCTTTGAATTTTTGGGTTTAAGGTTCTCAAATTTGGAAAGTTTCAAGGTTTTTGAGATTTTTAGGTTCAAGGCATTCAAGTTACATCCTTCATGGTTTTTGTTTTTTCTACGTTTTGGGGTTTCAAGGTTTTGGATTTTTAGGTTTCATGTTTTAGGGGTTTCCAATTTTATTTAGTTAGTTATTTTGTTATTTTAGTAGGAAAAAAATATAAAGAAAATAATAATGGGTAGATCCCTTTGACATATAAATTTGAGCTTAAAAAAGGGGCCGTAAATCTCTAATGAAAATAAGATTCTTGTTGAGTATATTTATAAAAATAGTTTTAGAAGTTGGCATGCTCTTTCAAAGAAAGATTGTTTGTATATAATATGTATGTACTAAATTGATTTCATTTCTAAAAAATGCATGCATACTGACATAAAAAATTATTTATAATGAATTAATATTCACATGTATACTCATTGGGTAATAAATTTGGTGGGTATATATTGAATTTGAAATGAAGTGTATATGTTGTTATTAGAAGATGATTTACATTGTAGAACACATGCATTTTTATAATAAGTTATATATATATATAAGATTCATCTTGGAAAAAAAATTCCACAAGGGAAGAGGAAATAGTTAGCAGATTCTTAAATGTTACATACCATATTTAGTGTCTAAAATTCTATATCTATATATCTTAAGGTAGATTTATCTGTAGCACCTTATTGTATATGCTAAAATTAACTATGAATTATCTTCCAATCCATATCAACTAATGTTTCTAATCCATATGCTATATCCATTGATTCACTTCTTGCATACAACTAAGGATACTGCTACAGGTTATGACCAAGCCATGTCTAAAATGGATAAAGAGGTTAGTTTTTGCATGTAATTGGAAAAAAGTCTTTTTCTACCAAGAATATAGTTGTATTTATTTCTACATCCTCTTCATTCCAATGGAATCTGATTTTCGTAACAAACTCTTTGATGTGGTCCTAATGCTTCTTTTCCACTTGTGTCTATTTGTTATAAGCTCTACTATTTTAAGCTTTGCTACAAGTAGTTTTTGTAAAATTTAGTTGTTATAATGGTCATAATAAGTTCTCCAATATATATTTAATGAAAGTGTATATTTTAGAGCTATTTAAAAATTAATAAACATTAGTTCATATTCGTCTATCAATCATTCATGGCAAAGCATTTCAATCAAAGTTGTAGTAATTCATTCATTGGTATAGGATTATTTATATCATTAATAGTAATTTTATTTGAAGCAATATGTCATAGTTAGAGTTGAGGATTTAATTATCAATCCAATTGAAAAGGGGCTTGCTCATGATGACCTTTTATATAGATTCCCATTGATGAGATTAGTTCATCTTGTTGTGAGTATTTTAAATTAATTTTAGAGTGGTTTGAAGTAGAATTACTTGATTTCCTTCTCAACTTAATCTTTGATTTCCTTTCCATATTTAATATAGTAATTTAAATCTTCTTATGCATGTTCAATTATAATTTATATGGAAAGCTTCCAAAAATAATATTAGTATTTAATTTCCAAGCATTTCAATTCCAACACTTATTTTAGTGATGTGATTTACCTTCAAACAAAGAGTGATTTACAATTATTTCACAGGGTGGTTAGCTTTATCTTAGTATTTACATCAAATTTCAATTTCATTTCCCTATACTCAACATTATAATAGCTAGAGCCTCTTATTGAAAAAAATAAATATACTTCTACATATACAATGTAGATTCCTAGTCAAAATATGTGTTCCTAGATTGACAAGTAAATTTATTTCACCTACACACACAACCATTACACTTATACCTTCAACACAACATTCATAAACATAATACTAAGCTAGGTGTAAATTTCAAGGATCACAATATGTTATAGAATATGTCAGTATGCTACACACCCACTAGTCAATCCACGTAGCTATTGGAAGGTGAAGAGTCACACATGGAATCTCAACCATTATAATTTTCATAATGGTTCTTTAAGCATTAAAAAATTTGTAATTTATGTGTACATATATATGGTATTAGATATTAATATGATAGTAGAAGATAAGCAACTATACATCTCCATTGAGAGTATGTTATGCATGCATAATGTAAAAATGAATGAACATTTTGTTATAATTATATTATATTATTTAATTTAAATCTTTTTGATATTTATTTTTCACACGCTTATATCATATCTAAATCCTCATTTAAAGTGTTTCCCCTCAAATCTCAAGAATTTGGATGAGGTGCACCCAACTTAAAGGTGATTTAAAGTAAAAGATAAGATAACGAATCCAAAAATAAAAGTATTTTAGAGGGATGGAAGTGAGAAAGTGGTCCCATAGTTTCCAATATAAACAAAATTTTCTATACTTATAATTGCATATTATTAACATGAATTAACATAAAATAAGGCCATGACACAATTTTAGGTTTGTACATGGTGGTTAAGTCAACATTCAAATAACACTGTATTGAAGGTAGAAACATATATCTTGCATAAAAATGGACCCATATTTAGGGTTGTAGAGGGCCACCCAAGTGGTGTTTTTATAGGTGTTTCTATATAACATCAATTAGACATAACTTGATTAGTTAACATGATGTGTTTCTTATAGTTTGGCCTAGGTTAATATGCACAATATATAATTTGATAAACTAAGTTCCTCTTCTCATGTTCATCAAAAAATGTGTTCAATCATAAAAATATAGAAGTTGACAATAGTTCGTTAAATGACATGCTCCATACAAGATCCACTCAAGTTAGAATTTTATATAGTAGTGGGATTTCCACACTTTTGCATGGAGTAAAAAAGATGGATTTGAGTTTTTATAAAATAAATCTTATTATGAGTAAAGTTAAACCATTGCTCAAAAACTATTTCAACCAATATAACCTTCCTAATATATTTCATTTCGCTTTAGCTTAAAAATCCAATAAAATGATTACATATATTAAATTTATAATTATAAAATAATATGTATATATCACATATAACATACAACATATATATTAAAAATAAAATGTATACATACATCATAGATAACATAAGAGGTAAATTTTTAAAATAGTAACCATTATTATTTTACCAATATCATACATGACTAAAAATATTAATTATTATTAAATATATATTTTAATGGTTAACATTAATCTTCTCTCACTATCATATAATTTTAAAAGTATTTTTAGGATCCAATGTTTGAATAGGATAAATGCATTTTATAATATTTATATTTTCTTGGTTTTTGAATTCATTATATTTTAGGGTTTTAAGGTTTATGTTTTTTGAGGCTTTGAGCTCTTCTAATTTTAGATTTCGTAATTTTTGAGTTTTTATTTCTTCAAGGTTTTTTGGTTTGGTGATTTTAGGTTTTGGTTTTCAAGGTTTTGTGGTTTTGATTATTTGTAATTTCAAATTCTATGTTTATATAAAATTTTATATTAATATAATTTTCATATTTTTAAAAATTTTAGGTTCACAATATTTGGGCATAAGGTTTTTGTGTTTTGATTTTTGGGATTTTTATATTTTAGATTTCAAGTTTCTAGGTTTTCAACGCATTCAAGCTCAGGGTTTTATATTTTAGGGTGTGTGATTTTAAGGTATTTAGGGATAGGGATTTTAGATTTCAAGTTTCAAGTTTTTATGTTTTCAAGGTTTTCAAGTTTAGGACCTTTATATTTTGAGGCTTTTAAGTTTATCAGATTTTATAATTCATATTTTATTTATTATATTTTTAGATTTAGATTTCAAGTGTCAGTGGTATTCTATATCAATTTATTATTCATGTTCTTAAGTTTTTCAAGTTTAGGGTTTTCAGTTTTTAAGGATTTGGGTTTCTGGGTTTGAGGTCTTCAAGTTTGGAACTTTGAGGGTTTAGATTCTAGTTTAGATAATTTTGAGTTTTGTTTTCTCAATTTTAATGTTTTTGAGTTTGAAGTTTTTTTGATTTTATGCTTTTAGGGTTCAAGGTTTAAGTTTTTGAGATTTTGAGTTTCATGGTTTCGTGTTTCAGAGGAATTTTATATAAATCTACTTTTCTTGTTTTTTGAGTTTCCGGACTCTAATTACTTAGGTTAAGAGTTCTCAGGGTTTGGGATTACTAGGTTTCAGTTTTGAAGTTTCAAAGTGATAACAATTTTTAGGGTCAAGACATTCAAATTTTATGGCCCCTTTTTTTTTTCTGTCTTTCAGGATTGTAAGGTTTAGAGTTTTCAAGGTTTTTGGACAATGAATTTCAATTTTAGAATTTTTAAGATATTTCATATTAATCTACTTTTTACATTTTTAAAAAAATTATTTAATTTATTTTTTTAACATTCAAACTTCTAAATTTAATTTCATTGAACTCAATGTATCATGAAATCTTAAAATACTATTACTAATAATATAATGTATATAAATAATATAAATAAATATTATGTGCGCACACACACACATACATTTTCAATTGATTGGTAAGTAAATATTATGCAAAAACATATATTATATAATATAATGATAGATAAGATATATTAAATAAATATACAAATATCATTTTCAATTGGTTGGTAAATTGGGGTCCTAGATTATTAAGGTGACGGACACCACTCATACTACATTCAACACCCATAAATAAACACTACGTTTACAACCATAAATACAACAACATTTATTTGCCATAAAATGGGGTCCATTCTTCATATTGTATGTCAATCGACCACTACAACATTTATTTGCCTTTTCAATAACCAACCTTAGGGTTGTTTAACCTTGGCCCAAGCTTTTGAATGGGAAAACGCCAAAAAAGCCGAGCTTATTCATTACTCTTCATGTGGAGCCCAGAGACTTTATATTCTACAAAACAAACTTGAAGAAAATTGTCAATGCGTTTCTGCTGCTGAAATCCTGTTTTATTCAGTTAGTTATTTTTCTTGCAGGAAAAAAAAGAGAAAATAATAATAGGTAGAGCCAGCGAAAATTTGGGCCTGAACAAAGGGCTATGGACCTCTGATGTTTTCTATATTCAGAAAAATGGCTGTGGACTCTGGCGTGCTGTTCCGTAGCAAGCTGGTCTGTATATAATATATGTTACTCATTGATTTCATTTCTATAAAATACATTTATACCGACATAAAAATCATTTAGATTGAATTAATATTCACATATATACTCGTTGGGTAATGAATTTGGGGGGGGGTATATATTGCATTTGAACTTATGTGTCCATGTTGTGATTAAAATATGCTTTACATTGTAGAACACATGCATTTTTTTATACGTAGGAAATGAGATAGATTATATATAGATGATTCGTCTTGGCAAAACAAATTCTGCAAAGGAAGAGGAAATAGTTTGCAGATTCGAACATGTTACATGAGAACTTATGTATATACGTTGTGAATATATACAATATGTATGTGGACAGGGCTTTTGAGGTGTGGGAAGAGTTGCCGCCTGCGTTGGCTTAATTACCTAAGACCACATATTAAGAGAGGTCGATTTAGCCCAGAAGAAGAAAGGAGTATCATTCAGATGCATGCAATTCTAGGCAACAGGTATAGCAAAATATACTATTATCTATTATCACTGAAATACTGATTGCCAACTGTGCTTATATATACTGTTTACAATCATCTGCCGGTATTATTAGTTTTTACCCTGATTACTGCTGCATTGCATTGAAAAGTAGTGTTGCCCTGATTAATGGCTATTGCGAAAAGTTTTTTAGGTCATTATTGTATTGCATTGAAAAGTATCGTTTCCAGTTTATCTGATGAATTGAAAGGTGTTGTGGCCAGTTTTTCAAATTGATGTAACAATTGCACCAAAAGGCGCTCTTGTTTAACTATCATCTGAAAGTAAACAGCAGTCGAAAGAACCCGTTGTCAAAGTTGTTTTTTTTTTTTTTCTTTCGTCTTTTAGTGGAACAATTGCACTCTTCTTTTAATATGATTGAACCCTGCAGATGGTCTACAATAGCTTCCCAGCTGCCAGGGAGAACCGACAATGAGATCAAGAACTTCTGGAACACCCATCTGAAGAAAATGCTGTTGCGAATGGGATTGGATCCATCCACCCATGCACCCAGATCTGATACAAACACTGTAAAAGGCTCACAGGGATCTCAGTCCTATCACTGACGAGGAACATGTCACAGTGGGAAAATGCAAGGCTTGAAGCTATGGGATCTCTAGAGAGTCAACTTCTTTTTGTAAGTTGATGGGAAACAATAATGCAGAGGTCGATGCCACTGACTTTTTCTTGAAGCCATGGAATTCAGATCTAATTGTAATCGGAGTCGTAGCAATTCATTCAATTCCATAGCATCATTTCTATCATCAATAGAAATTTGAATTGAAGTAATCTGTCTTGGTTAGAATTGGGGATTTCAATATCAATCCAACTAAAAAGGGGCCTACTCGTGAGGACCTTTTGTATATATTCCCATCCGTTAGATTAATTCATCTTTCTGTGAGTATTTTCATTTTATTTCAGTTGTTTATAGTACAATTACTTAAGTTCCTTTTTAACTTAATCTTTGATTTCGATTTCATATTTAATAAAGTAATTAAACTCTGTTTATGCATGTTCAATTCTAATTAAGTTATCATTGAAATAACACTGTATTGAAGGTAGTGATAACTATCTCACATAGCACCCCTTTTTTGTAGTTATAGAGGGGCCCACTAGTGGTGTTCTTGGAAGAGTTGTTAAATAACACAATCTGAATGTAACTTGATTAGTTGAAAGGGTGTGTTTTTTACAATGTGATTTAATAGTTTTAGAAATATTGGTGTATTATTACTAATTTAGTTAAGGGTCTAGAATAATAAAATCAGTAAATAATAATGCAATAATTAAGCTACTAATTTGTATAATTTAACTGTGTTTTTAACCTTTCTATAAATAACAATAAATGTGGAAAAAATAAGACTTAGCTAGACATTAACAGAGACGACTGAGACAGAGTCTAGAATTCACTATGTAAGATTAGGACAGTGTCGCAAACTAGGATCTAGATTTCATTTTTTGAAAGGATAGGAGCATCAAAATAGGATACCCTAGGGTCTGGAGCTATAATCATCTTCTGTTGCTATTGTCTAGGATACTTGAGCTTTTTGGGTTTTATTCACTGTGTCTATGTGAGCCATCTTGTGAAATTTTGACAGTTGGATGTATGTAGAAATCCCTGTAGAGTTGATTTAGTCCTCAGATCCTAGACTCCATTATGCTTTGATAGACTTTCAAAAAGAGAGGCAGTTAGTATGTCTAAGATGAATTGAACGTGTATCCAAACCTCTTGTGTGGGCACACTACCTACATACCAATACTCTGAAGAGGAATCAAGCCATATGCAGTTTCCCACTTGATGTGTTTTGTGTAATTATGTGTATGAAGATGAAAAATACTAAAACTAGGTTTGTTTGAGGTGACTAGGGACTGATGTAAGGATTTAAATAAGCTTTTGGCTATATTGGATGGTTATATATAGATAATAGGGAAATATGCCTGAGTAGTCTTGCTTGTATTCTTATTTTTTTAATGATATTTGCCAACCCCTTCTTAATGAACTTTGAATGGGATTTTATATGGGTTTGTTGGTCATGGGTCGAATGTATTTGCATTAGGCCTACAAGGAGGATAGGAGCCGAAAGGAAATGACCGTTGGTGGTCAAAATGCACTTGGATAGAAGCATAAAAAATGGACACCCTAGGGTCTGACGCTATAGTCCAAGTTGGGCACTATAGTCATGAAGGAATGAGACTTAGGGGGATGGAATCATCACTATAAATGTTGCATGGAGGAGGTGAAATCACTGTCTAGAAGGATATAGATAATTGGGAATCAGTGAAAAGATACCTATGAGGGTCATGAGAGAAAGTAAGTGTGACTTATGGGTTGGGTGTCACAAGCCACACTCAAGTTACCAATTTTCACATTTTATATGACTACACAATGTGACCTAGGATCATTTTCACAAGATGTCATTTGATAAAGTGAGTTCCCCCTCTCATGTACATCTAAAAATCCTAAAAATGTGTTCAATCATAAAAAATATAAAATTTTAGGTTAAATTCTATGCCCCATACAAGGGCCACCCATGTTGGAAATTTATATAGTAGTGGGTTTTCCACTCTTTCGCATGGAGAAGATATGATGGATGTGGGTTTTTACAATTCGAATGTGCTTTCCAACTTTCATTTAGAAATATTATAATGGCCTACATAACCCATAAAATACACCTTACTATGAGTAGATGTAAACCATGGCTAAAATATCATATGAACCAATACGCCCTTCCCAACATACGTTATATGTGTTATTACACTAAAGGTGTTTCCCCTATTGAAATTAATGTCTTACAGTGATGATTGAACCAATACTATTCATTTCACCTCCACTTATAGATCTAATAATGTGGTTACATATGTTAAAATCATAATTAAAAAAGAACATGTATATATCATATATAACATGCAACATATAGATTAAAAATGTAACATACATATGTCGTAGATAACATGCATTGTAATTTTTAAAAATTATTATTAATTTATGTTTTAAATCATCAATATTACTATTTTATCAATATCATATGATAAACTATTAAATATTATTTTGAATGATTAACATTATTCTTCTATCAACATCTTATAACTATAAAAATACTTTTTGGGTTTCAAGATTTGATTAAGGTAAATGTGTTTTATATATCTAATATTCATATTTTCTAGGTTTTGGGCCTATTTTTTTGGGTTCATTTTTGTATCGCATTTTGGTATTTTTGTGTTTCAAGATTTATGTTTTTTAGATTTTTTGGTGTTAGGTTTTGCAATTATTGAGTTTCAAGGTTTATGGTTTTCAATTTTTTCTAGTATCAGGGTTTTTGCTTTGGGGCTTTTAGGGTCCAGTTTTTAAGGTTTTCAAGTTTAACATTTTGGTTTTCATGTTCCAAGTTTTGTGTTTATGTTAAATTTTACATAAATATAGTTTTCATGTGTTTAGGGTTTATAGGTTCATAATTTTGGGGCTTGTTATTTTATTTTTTTCTTTTTTATTTTTAATAATGTTTTAGGGTTCAAGTTTTTGTATTTTAAAGGTATTCAACTTCATGATTTCAAATTTTAGGTTTTGAGATTGTTAGGGTATTTAGTTTCAAGAATTTCAAATTCAGGTTTTAAGTTATTATGTTTTCAAGGATTTTAGGTTTGGGGATTTTAAGTTTTTGAAGATTTAAAGTTTCAGGGCTTTTAATTTTCAAGTTTCATTTATTAAGATTTGGGTTTCATATTTTTATATTTAGTGGGGATTTAAATCAATTTATTTTTGAGTTCTCAGGATTTTTGGGTTCATGGTTTTTAGTATTTTAAGATTTGGGTGTCTGGGTTTGGGGTCTTCAATTTTGGAACTTTCAGGGTTTGGCTTATAGTTGAGATAATTTTGAGTCTTTTCCCCCAATTTTAGTGTTTCTGAGTTATAGTGTTTATAGTTTTAGGTTTTCAAGTTTTAGGTTTCAAGGTTTTGAGATTTTAAGTTTTGTGGTAGTTTTATATTAATATACTTTTCTTGTTTTTGAAGTTGGGCTTTGAATTTTTGGGTTTATGGGTCTCAGGTTTTGGGAGTTTCAAGGTTTTTGGGATTTTTAGGTTCTTGGAAATCAAGTTCCATGTTTCATGGTTTTTGTTTTTTTATATGTTTTGTGGTTTCAAGGCTTTGTATTTTTAGGTTTCATGTTTTAGGGTTTTTAGGTTTTATTTAGTTAGTTATTTTGTTGTTGTAGTAGGGAAAACCATGAAGTAAATAATAATGGGTAGATCCCCTTGTTTTAAAAATTTAGGCCTAAATAGGGGCCTTGAACCTCTAATGAAAAGAAGATTCATTTTTAGTATATTTAGAAAAATAGTTTTACAAGCTAGTGTGCTCTTTTAGAGAAAACTAGTCTGTATATAATATGTATGTACTGCATTGATTTCATTTCTATAAAATGCATGCATACCAACATAAAAAATTATTTAGATTGAAGTAATATTCACATGTATACTCATTGGATGATAACTTTTGTTGGTATATATTGAATTTGAAATGAAGTGTATATGTTGTGATTAAAAGTGTTTACATTGTAGAACACATGCATTTTTATAATAAGTTTTTATGTATGTAAGAAATGAGATATATTTTATATCTAGATGATTAATCTTGGAAAAATCAATTCCACAGAGGAAAAGGAAATAGTTGATAGATTCTTAAATGTTACACATCAGATTTAGTGTCTAAAATTTTATAGTTATATATACTAAGGTAGATTTACCTATAGCCACTTATTGTCTATGCTAAAATCAACTATGAATTAAATATCAACCATATCAACTAAATTTTCTAGTCCATATCCTATATCTATTGATTCACTTGTTGCATACAACTAAAGATGTTGCTACAGGTTATGACGAAGCCAAGTCTAAAATGGATAAAGAGGTTAGTTTTTAAATGTAATGAAAAAAAGTCTTTTTCTACCTAGAATATGGTTTTAGTTCTTTTTACATGCTCTCCATTCTAATGGTCTGTGATTATTATAACAAAATCCTTGATCTAGTTCTAACTGCTTCTTTTCCACTTGTATCTCCTTCATTGTAAGTTATGCTATTCTAAGCTTTGCTACAAGTTATTTTTGTAATGTTTAGTCATTATAATAGTCATAATAAGTTATGCAATATCTATTTACTGAAGAAGGTGTATATTTTAGATGTAGTTAGAAATTAATTATTATTAGTTCATATTCATCAATCAGTCATTCATAATAATGCATTGAAATCAAAGTTATAGCAATTCATACATTCGTATAAGATCATTTATATCATTAATAGTAATTTTATTTGAAGTAATATGTCTTAGTTAGATGAAAGAATTTAATTATCAATCCATCTAAAAAGGGGCCTGCTCATCTTGTTCTGAGTATTTTAAATTGATTTCATAATGGTTTGAAGTATAATTAATTGATTTCCTTTCCATATTTAATATATTAATTTATCTCTATTTATGCATGTTCAATTCTAATTTGTATGGTAAGCTTCCAAAAATCATATTAGTATTTAATTTTCAAACATTTCAATTCCAAGATTTATTTCAACAATGTGATTTACCTTCAAACAAATAGTTATTTACAATTATTTTACAGGTTGGTTCTTTTTATCTTAGTATTTAGTTCAACTTTCAATTTTATTTCCTTATACACAACACTAGAATAGTTAGAGCCTCCTAGTAAAACAAATAAATATACTTATACATATACAATATAGATTCCTAGTCAAAATATGTGTTCCTAGATTGACAAGTAAATGTATTTCACCTAAATACATAACCTTTACACTTATACCTTCAACACAACATCCATAAACCTAATACATAGCTAGGTGGAAATTTCAAGACTCGTAATATACTAGAAAATGTCTGTATACTACACACTCCCTAGTCAACCCACGTAACTATTGGAAGGTGAAAAGTCACACATGGAATCTCAACCATTCCAATTTCTATAATGGTTCTTTAATAATTAACAACTTTATAATTTATGTGTACATATTTGAGTTATTATATATTAATATGATAGTAGAAGATAAGCAACCATACATCTCCATCGAGAGTATGTTATGCATGCCTAATGTAAAAACCAATAAACATTTTGTTATAGTTCTATTATATTCTCTATTTTAATCTAGTTGATATTTATTTTTCACACACTTATATCACATATAAATCCTCATTTAGAGTGTTTCCCCTCAAACCTCAAGGATTTAGATCAGGAGCATCCAACTTAACGTTGGTTTAAAGTAAAATATATGATAACAAATCAAAAAATAAAAAGATTTTAGAGGGATGGAAGTGAGAAAGAGGTCCCATATTTTACAATATGAATAAAATTATCTATACTTAGATAAGGACATATTATTAAAATGAATTAACATAAAATAAGACCATGGCACCATTTTAGGTTCATACGTGGTGGTTAAGTTAGCATTGAAAAAACACTCTATTGAAGGTAGAAACATATATCTCACATAAAAATAGGACCCATATTCATGGTTGTAGAGGGGCATACAAGTGGTGTTTTTGGAAGAGTTTCTAAATAAAATGAACTAGACATAGCTTGACTAGTTAAAATGGTGTGTTTCTTGTAGTGTGACCTAGGTTAACATGCATAGTTTATCATTTGATAAATTGAGTTCCCCCTCTCATGTTCATCACAAAGTGTGTCCAACCATAAAAATATAGAAGTTGACCATAGTTGGTTAAATGACATGCCACATACAAGAGCCACTCAAATTATAATTTTATATAGTAGTGGGGTTTCCACACTTTTATATGGCGTAAAAATGATGCATGTAGGTTTGTATAAATCTAAAGTACTTTCCAAATTTTGTTAAAATAAATTATAATTACTTAGGAAACCCATAAAATAAACCTAATTATTCAACTAAAGTTAAACCATGGCTCAAAAACTATTTCAACCAATATAACATTCCCAACATACACTATATGTATGTAATAATGGTGTTTCCCCTATTGAAATTAATGCCTTACACAAATGGTTGAAAAAACAATATTCATTTTACTTTGACTTATAGATCCAATAAAGTGGCTACATATATTAAATTTATAATTAAATGATAATGTATATATTATATATAACATACAATACATAGTAAAAATATAACATACATATGTTATAGGTTGTATTTCTTTTAATATTATTAAATTCTCTTTTAAATAATAACCATTATTATTTTACCAATATAATATAAATAAAAATATTAATTATTATTAAATGTATTTTTGAATGGTTAACACCATTTTTATCTCAATATCGTATCAAGTTTCAGTGTTTTTGGTTTCAAGATTTTTTCAAGGTTTGAGGTTTTCTAGTTTTAGGCTTTGTAATTTTTGAGTTTTTATTTTTTTCAAGGTTTTTTGGTTTGGGGATTTTAGGTCTTAGTTTTCTAAGGTTTTTAGGTTTCAATTTTTTGAAGTTTCTAATTATGTGTTTATATTAAATTTTATATCAATATAATTTTCGTGTGTTCAAAATTTACAGGTTCACAATTTTTGGGCTTAGGGTTTTTTGGGTTTTGATTTTTTGATTTTAAATTTCAAGTTTCTAGGTTTTCAAGGAATTCATGCTTAAGATTTCAGATTTTAGGTTTTAGGATTTTTAGGGTCTTTAGGTCTAAGGATTTCAGATTTCAAATTTCAAATTTTGAGTTTTTATGTTTTCAATATTTTTAGGTTTAGGACCTTTATGTTTTGAGGCTTTCAAGTTTTGGGGATTTTATGATTCATGTTTTGTTTATTACATTTTTGGATTCAAGTTTTGGGGTTAGTGGTGTTTTATATCAATTTATTGTTCATTTTATCAGGGTTTTCAAATGCAAGGTTTTCAGTTTTTAAGTATTTGGGTTTCTGGGTTTGAGGTCTTTAAGTTTGGAACTTTTAGGGTTCAGCTTCTAGTTTAGATAATTTTGATTTTTTTTTCTAGTTTTAGTGTTTTTGAGTTTGAAGTTTTTCAGGATTCAAAGTTTAGGTTTTTAGGATTTTGAGTTTCATGGTTTTGTGTTTCAGGGGAGTTGTATATAAATCTACTTTTCTTGTTGTTTGAGTTTCTAGGCTCTAAATTTTTAAGTTAAGAGTTCTTAGGTTTTGGGATTACTAGGTTTCAGTTTCAAAGTTTCAAAGTTGTAGGGGTTTTTAGTTTCAAGACATTCAAGTTCTAAGTTTCACGGTTTTTTTTTTTGTTTCTGAGATTTCGAGGTCTGTAGTTATCAGGGTTCTTGCATTATAAATTTCAATTTTAAAGTTTATGAGATATTTCATATCAATTTACTTTTTGTGTTTAATAAATTCTCCTATTTCAAAAAATTTATGTTCAATTTTAAGTTCATTTTTTTAATTTTCAAGCCTCTAAATCCAATCTCATTAAACTCAATGTATCGTGGAGCTTTAAAATATTTTTGTTAATTACACACACACACACACACACACACACACACACACACACACACACACACAATTGCTATGCAGGTACATACATTATAGTGATAGATAAGATATATTAGGTCAATATGCAATATCAATTTTAATTGGTCGGTAAATTGGGGTCCTAGATTATCAAGGTGATGGACACCACCCAGACTACATTCTATAGCCATAAATAAATACTACATTTACAACTATAAATACATACATTCTTCATATTGTATGTTGATTGGACCACTACAACATTTATTTGCCTTTCAATCACCAACTTTAGGGTTGTTTAATCTTGGCCCAATCTTTTGAATGGGAAAATGCTATGTCAATTCGAGCTTATTAATTGCGCTTCATGGGGAGCCCAAAGTGTTTATTTTCTGCATAACAATCTGCATATGAATGCCAAACTTGAAGAAAATTGTTAGTGCCTTTCTGTTGCTGAAATCTTATTTTATTCAGTTAGTCATTTTTCTATTGTAGTAGGGAAAAAATAGAGAGAAAATAATAATGGGTAGAACCCTTATTGTGAAAAATTGGTCCTAAACTAAGGGCTTTGGACCTATGATGAAGACAAGATTCTTGCTGACTATATTCAAAAAATTGGCTATGGACACTAGTGTGCTATTTTGAAGCAAGCTGGTTTATATATAATATATGTTTAGATTAATATAACCCCACTTTTGATTAGTATGGGTACCATCTCAGACACATTAGGAGGATCGGGTCTCCCCCTGGCAAAAAATCGCTGATCAAGAGACAAAGAGATCCTAACCAAAAGATACATCAGAAGGGTTGGGTCATCTCATGGACGGAAACAATTAACTAAGAGTACAAAAAAGACCCAATTGAAAGATACAACAATAACGTAGAACCGAAAAGTCCCAAATAAAAGGAACAACAAAAACCAACATGTAAGCCCACCTTTTTTTACATTGTTATAAAATCCAACCTCAGATACAATAAAAAATTCGAGTCTCCAAAACAAGATCATGGAAAAAACCCAACCTAAACACAAAGAAGCCTAAATTTCCTACCTGCCCACCCTGCAAAAAAAAACGAAAAAGAAAAAGAAGAAAGAAGAAAGACTCCCCTAAGAATCTAGAGAATAAAACACTTCACCAAACCTCCAACGGTCAAGTCATACAAGCCAAACGCAACGGTACAACAATTATCCGAGGGTTGTAATCAGAAATTCACAGTTCAAAAACATAACACCTCCTCTGCCGGTGAACAGATTCCAAAAAAAAACTGTCAAGTTAATTGACAAATAACATAAAGGCGGATTAGTTCGAAATTTGAAATTTGAGAAGACACGTCCCATCAAATCTACTCGCACTGACTTTTGAAACCAAATATTTCAAACACATCCACTTTGAATCTCTGGCAACCAAAAATGGATTCAAAATCATATTCGTCCAGCTACCACCTGACAATGGGCAAATCAAACTCCCTTGCTGCAGAACAACGGCTAAAATTATCAAAGCAAATAGGAACGAAAGTCGAGGATTTAGCGCACCCCTGGGGGACAATCATCAACACGAGGCGCCATCTGGAAGGATCTGAAGGGATTCCTTTCGAGTTTCTTCGTACTAGATCTGCAGTCCTTTCCAATTTTCTTTAGGCTAGTTCTGTAATTTTTCCAGGTGTGCAACTCTAGCGTACCATTACTTCCATTTTTCCTAGCATGTTTTAACAGTGCTAACACGTTATCTATACTTGCTTTACATTCTTCAAATGGGTCCATTTCAATGAGGGACGCATCAAGGGAATTCACCTCAGAACACTTCGACAATAAGACATTCCCGTCCTTCCTATGCCTGCAATTTGGTTTGCCCAAATTTTTCTCCAACGGGTCTATCCTTTTGCTCTCTCTCAGTGGCGTCTTCTGCTCATCCACGGGACCAATTTTGATCAGAAGCTGCCCGTCCATCATGTTAGGATCATGAGAGTTTGGCATGTTGGAAGGATTTCGAATAATTCACTTTCTCCATGAAACTGTCATTTTGGACATCCTTTGTTGTCCCTTGTGGTAAGCGCTTTCTATCAACACCTCCGTGTTCCAAAAATTGTCTCTCCAACCTGGCAGGGCTGTTAGCATGGCAGCTCATATTTTCCAGCATAGGTGGCAATTCGTTCAAAACAGAGCCATAAGCGTTCACCGGGGCCTGATCTATCCTGTTACCTTTGGTGTTAGACTATTTCTCCTTTTCAATATAAACTTGACCATCCCCAATCTTGTTTCCAGTGCATTTATTCCCAAATTTCTTCTCGTTCGTACACAATTTTTCGATTTCAAGTGCCATATTTATACTTCAACTGAATAGAATCTGGGAGAACCTTGTTAGCAACTACGTTGACACAGAATTGAGCAAAAACAACTCTACTTCTGACTTTAGTGATAGAGTCAAAGGCAATAAACTTCCCAATGGATTCTGTGATTCCCTTCAAGATATTTTCCTTCCAGAATTCCAGCAGAAGAGCTGGAAGTCTGATCGAAATAGGAACAACTTTACAGGATTCATTAAGAGCGTTAAAACCAGAACTCCATCTTTGTAGAAATAAAAAAGTCTTACCCATCTTCCACGGTCTCTTTGAAGAATGTAGAGGCAGTCTTCTTGGTTTGTGAAGGAGAAGATAAGGAAACCATTTTCCATGGCATCAACTTTCACTTGGCCCTTCAGTTTCCATCTTCTACGGGCCCGATCTCTCACTAAATCTGTTTTGTGTCTGTAGCCTACGAGTTTTACGTTGAGGCTGTTTTGGAACCGAATCTCCACACTGTTCATTTCCTCATCTGGGATTTCCAGCACCACGTCTTTTCCTGAAGCAAAGGGGTGAAGATCCTTACCTGCTCTTTCTGAGGCAGGTGTTCCCCTGACCAGGTCTGCCCAAGAAGGCACAACCTTTTGCACTCCCCCTCCTTTGTCATCTTCATCGCTACCTCACCCTTCTGCAACCTCCTCTCCTCCTTTCATCACTTCATACTATGAAATTTAAATGTTACAAATAAGTTGAAATGGATTTTTTTATCTTTAAAATTTTAACATGTTCAAAATGTTTTGAGCAAACTGGTTTAAATTTAAATGTAAAATTATTCAAATTAAATATTTTGTATATACTATATGTTACTCATTGATTTCATTTCTATAAAATGCATGCATACCGACATAAAAAATCATTTAGATTGAATTAATATTCACATGTATACTCATTGGCCAATGAATATGTGGGGTATATATTGAATTCGAACTTAAGTATCTATGTTGTGATATGAGATAGATTATATGTGGATGATTCGTCTTAGCAAAACAAAATTTGCAAAGGAAGAGGAAATAGTTTGCAGATTCAAACGTGTTACACTAGAACATATGCATATATGTTGTGAATATATACAATATGAATGTGGACAGGGCTTTTAGGTGTGGGAAGAATTGTCACCTGCGTTGGCTTAATTACGTAAGACCAGATATTAAGAGAGGTTTTCTTAGCCCAGAAGAAGAAAGAAGTATCATTCAGCAGCATACAATTCTAGGCAACGGGCTAACAAAATATACTAGTATCTATTATCACTGAAAGATTGATTGCGAACTGTGCTTAGATATACTGTTTACAATCATCTGCTGGTATTATAAGTTTTATTTCTCATTACTGCTGCATTACATTGAAAAGTATGGTTGGCCTGATTAATGGCTATTAGGTAAAGCTTTTGTAGTCATTATTGTCTTGCATTGAAAAGAATTGTTGCCAGTTTATCTGATGAATTGAAAGGTGTTTTTCTTATTGATGCAACAATTGTACCAAAACAGAAAGTAAACAGCACTTGAAATCACTCGTTGTCAAAGCTTTTTTTTTGGTCTTTTAGTGCAACGAATACACTCTTCTTTTAATGTGTTTTGTTAGAGACTGGGGATAATTTCTCCACTTATTGTTTAACTTCCTGTTCCACCTCCCTCACTTGTTCGCAGTTTTCATGCATGCAGTTTGCATGATTGATATTTTTGGGCTTAGCTCATCTGCAGTTAAATAGCAGTTTTAGATTAGTTAATGAATTAGTTCAGTCTTAGTTTGCATGCAAGAACTGTTGTTAATCTTCAGCTTGTTTTTTCAGTTATTTTTGCTTTCAATATCTATTTAAAGAACCCTTGGGCGCAGTCCTGTAACACACTGATCAAGAAGATCAAGAAGATTAATAAAATCTTGTTTTATGATTGCCGTAGCAATCTGTTTCGTCTCATATTTGATTACTGTCATATTTTCTTTACTTCTGCTCTGTTTGACCCTACAAACTGGTATCATAGCTTGGAGTAGAAGATTTGAACAATTAAAAGCCTGCAGTTCGAAGCACGGCAGAGAAGTAAGGCGACAAAAAGGAGCAAGGTAGAGAAGCTGCTGGAGTGAAATGCAGCAGCCTACCTGATCATTGACTAGCATAGTAGTTTGGCGTGAGCACAGCAGATCGCGGCTGAAGAGCTTGGTGCAGTCAACGTGGGAAGCTGAAGCGTTGAGACTGTTGTTATGTCCCCTTTTTTGTGGACATTGACAGATTTGATGATTGGCCTATTATGCGACCTTCGTAGGCTAATAGGATGGATAGAGGGTCATAATGGAGCTTGGATTGACTTTGATTAATAGAATTTCTACATTTGGTTTTCATTCAGGGTATTTCAGATGCATTGGGCCTGAGCTCCTACTTTTTAGGGATATTTGATATGCAGTGGAGCACCTTTATTTTGGTATGGTCATGTGCGGAATCACTCCCTGATTCACCTGCTTCGATCGGTTTGAGGATCCGACGTATATTGAGGGGGATATTAATATTTGATTGATTTAATCAAATATTAATTATTTGGTCTCATTAATAATTAATTATTAATTATTAATTATTTGCTCTAATTTTAAATTAGAAACCCTAATGCTAATTTAATAAAACCCTAATTAGGGCAAGCATATCTTTTGAGGGTATAAGGGTTTCACATGGAGGCCATTATTGATTATGCATAGATTATTGATTATTGAAAATTGAAGAAATTCTTCTGTGAAGACTGAGCCAAGGGTTCCAGGATTCCATTGCAGTGGAGAACGTTCCATCTTCATTGTGTGTGATTTAGAGGCTGTGAGATATCAGCTGATTTATTGCCAAATTGAGAGATAGCTTCATTCAGAAGTTATCACAGAATTCTAGGGTTGAGAGATAACTTCACTCAGAAGTTGTCACAGTATTACAGGTATTTTCTTTATTTAGTTGTTGATCCAATAAGATATACAGAGATAGATTTTGTGTTAGAATCTATATCCGTGAGATCATTAGGTTGTTCAGCCATCAGGGGTTAAGAACAGACAGGGTGGCAGCCGTACCAAGTTCGTACAGATCCATACGGATCCGCATCAGGAACCGGCATCGGCAGAAAGAGCTTCCGGCGACCGACATCGGTTGACTGAAGACCGACGTCGGCAGAAAGCCGATCGACAGAGACCGACGTCGGCTAGATATCGACCGACGATGACGTCTGTGTGTCGACACAGAAAGGCCAAGACTTTCCAAAATTCAGATTTCACTCCCAGAATTGCAAAGCCAGGGGTTTCAATACTGTATTTCATGTTTTATATGCATAAGAAAGGGCTTCAATTGTAATAGTTTATAAGGACATCTTTTGTAATCATCTGAATGAATGATAAGATCTGTAATTTGTTTATGCATACTTGAATCGACTCTGCAGTTTGTATCTGTTCTCAGAGCTTTAGAGTTTTCATATATCCCTATTAGAAGGGGATATTACAGTGGTATCAGAGCTTGGATTGACTTTGATTAACATAATTTCTACATTTGGTTTTCATTCAGGGTATTTCAGATGCATTGGGCCTGAGCTCCTACTTTTTAAGGATATTTGATATGCAGTGGAGCACCTTTATTTTGGTATGGTCATGTGCGGAATCACTCCCTGATTCACCTGCTTCGATCGGTTTGAGGATCCGACGTATATTGAGGGGGATATTAATATTTGATTGATTTAATCAAATATTAATTATTTGGTCTCATTAATAATTAATTATTAATTATTAATTATTTGCTCTAATTTTAAATTAGAAACCCTAATGCTAATTTAAGAAAACCCTAATTAGGGCAAGCATATCTTTTGAGGGTATAAGGGTTTCACATGGAGGCCATTATTGATTATGCATAGATTATTGATTATTGAAAATTGAAAAAATTCTTCTGTGAAGACTGAGCCAAGGGTTCCAGGATTCCATTGCAGTGGAGAACGTTCCCTCTTCATTGTGTGTGATTTAGAGGCTATGAGATATCAGCTGATTTATTACCAAATTGAGAGATATCTTCATCCAGAAGTTATCACAGAGATACAGATCTGAGAGATAGCTTCATCCAGAAGTTATCACAGAATTCCAGGGTTGAGAGATAACTTCACTCAGAAGTTATCACAGTATTACAGGTATTTATTTTATTAGTTTTGATTCAATAAATTATACAGATAGAAATATTCTGTATTAGAATAATATATCTTCAGATCAGGGTGTTCAGCAATCAGGGGTTAAGAACAAACAGGTTGGCGGCCGTACTAAATCCGTACAGGTCCGTTCAGATCAGCTCAGGGACCGACCTCGGCAGACAGAGGGCTACAGTGACCGACATCGGTCGACTGAAGACCGACGTCAGCAAAAAGCCGACCGACAGGGACCGACGTCGGTGATATATCGACCGACGACAGCGTCTGTGTGTCGACACAAAAAATCTGAGACTTCCAGAATTGCAATTTTATTCCCAGTTTGCACGAATTCAGGGTTTTAAGACCTCATCTGTAATATTTTTTGGTTGGCATAAGAAAGGACATCTATTATAATCAGCTGGATGAATGATAAGATCTGTGAGCAGAGCTTTCTATGTTTCTATATTCCCTGTTTGAAGAGGATATTACAATTGTTCAGATCTTTCATTGCTATATATCAGAGCTTTTGTGCAGATAAGAGAGCCCCTAAGTAAGGGATATTACAACTGTAGAGAGCGCCGACCAGCCAAAGAGTAAGCTTGGCGTCCAAGCTGGTAATTAACCAGCAAAATAAAATAAAAGAAATCGCTAAAGTTTGTGCTGCTAGAATTAAAGGTAGCACCAATGAGTAAGCACCAAGCTGAAACGCCAAAAGGTTAAGTGCAGCTAGGTAAAATGTTCAGGAAAGAAGTGATTGCTGGAAAATAAGAGAGCATTAATCTCCTTCAATAGACTAGAAGTGAAGGAGTCCTTGTGAATTGACGTAAACGAGGTAGAAACAATCTGAAACACATTGGAGGATGGAGAATATACACAAATTTTAGTGGCTATTCATTCTGGTCTTTCAGCTTGAGACATGGCAATGAATAACAGTATTTCTCAGCCCCAAATTCCCGTTTTCAATGGTAAGAATTATGATTTTTGTGAAATTAAAATGAGAACATTGTTTTTCTCACAAGATGTTTGGGATTTGGTAGAGAATGGTTTTGTAGAACCACAAGATGAGGCTGCCCATTGGGCATTAACTCGAGCACAAAAGGAAGAGCTTAAAGAGAACAAGAAAAAAGATGCCTTGAGCACAAAAGGAAGAGCTTAAAGAGAACAAGAAAAAAGATGCAAAAGCTTTATTTCTAATCCAACAGGCACTGGATGAATCTATTTTTTTCAGAGTTGCAGCAACAACGAGATCTAGATTGGCATGGAAAATCTTGGAGACCACCTATAAAGGTAATACAAAGGTGAAAATAGCTAAATTACAATCTCTTATGAGAAATTTTGAAAATTTGCAAATGAATGATTCAGAGTCTATAGACTAGTTTATGGGTCAAGTATTGAATATAGTGAATCAAATTAGATCTAATGGAGAAAGAATAACAGATCAAAAAATCATAGAAAAAATACTTAGGAGTTTACCCAGCAAATTTGATGCAATAGTTGTAGCTATTGAGGAAACCAAAGATTTGGAACAGTTATCAGTAGATGAATTAATGGGTTCTTTGTTAAGACATGAATCCAAAATGAATAGGAATAACAATACTTCTCTTGAGAATGCTTTCAAGTCATAGGTATCATTTGGCAGAGGAAGAGGAAGAGGAAGGTCAAACTTCAGAGGAAGAGACAGAGGCAGAAATGGAAGGAACAATCTAGATCAAGGTGAAAACAATAATCAAAACTACAACAATAGAAGACGTGGCAACAATCAGTTCCAACAAAGTTCATAGAGGTTTGATAAATCTAACATTCAATGTTATTACTACAAAAAATATGGACATTATGCAAGTGAATGTAGAAAGAAACAAGGAGATGTGGACAAGAAGAATGCCAATTACACAAATGAATCTAGTTCTAGTCCTAGAAGCTTATTTCTCACTTGTCATGTTACTCAATAAAATGCTAGAGATATTTGGTTCTTAGATAGTGGATGCAGTAATCATATGATAGGGAATAAAGAATTTTTTGCTAGTCTTGATGATTCTGTAAAATCTGAAGTGAAATTAGGAAATGATAACAAAGTGGATGTAATGGGTAAAGGAGTAATAAATGTTTTGGCAAAAAATGGTGAAATAAGGTTTATTCCTGATGTTTATTTTGTACCTAGACTAAAACATAATCTTATGAGTGTTGGACAGCTAGTACAAAAAGATTACAGAGTATCTTTTATGGATAATGTTTGCACAATACTAGACAAGTTTCCAAATGACAGGTTGATAGGAAAAGTGGAGATGACCAAGAATCAAATGTTCCCTCTTCAAATTCAGTGCATCCAAGGAGAAGAGGAAGCCCAATTCAAAACCATGCATCTAGACCAATCATGGCTATGGCACTTAAGGTATGGAAATTTACATTTTGAAGGTTTGAATTTGTTACAAAAGAAAAATATGGTGAAATGATTACCACCAATAGAACAGCTAGGAAGTTCATGTGACAGTTGCATTCTGTCAAAATAACATAGAGAGAGCTTTCTAGTAGGAGCCTCATATAGAGCAAAGGTAATATTGGAGCTAGTCCATAGTGATTTATGTGGACCAATGCAAATTCCATCATTTAGAGGTAGTTCTTATTTTCTAACCTTCATTGATGACTTTAGCAGAAAGACGTGGATATATTTTCTCAAAAATAAGTTTGAAGCCTTTGAAAATTTTAAAAAATTCAAGGCTATGGTTGAAAAGCAGAGTGGCCTTTACATCAAGGTACTTAGATCAGATAGAGGAGGTAAATATATGTCTAATTAATTTCAATATTTTTGCAGATATCATGGCATTAAAAGGCAACTGACTACAAGGTACACACCACAATAGAATGGTTTAGCAGAAAGAAAGAATAGAACAATCATGGAGATGGCTAGAAGCATGTTGAAGGCCAAACATTTGTCAAATGAATATTGGGCAGAAGCTGTATCATGTGCAGTATATATTCTAATTGGAAGCCCAACAAAGAGTGTCAGAGATCGAATTCCACAAGAAGTGAGGAGTGATAAGAAACATAGTGTACATCATTTCAAAATTTTTGGTTGTATTGCATATTCTCTTATACCATCTAAATTGAGAAGAAAACTTGATGATAGAGGTGAGAAATGCATTTTTATTGGCTATAGTGAAGAATCAAAGGCTTATAAGTTATATAACCATATTTCAAAGAAAGTGATTATTAGTAGAGATGTTGAATTTAAGGAAGAAGAAGCATGGGATGGTAGCACAATCACAATTGGAGCACCAATTCTCAAAAATGAAGAAGAATATGAAGAACAAAATTTTCAAGGTGATCAATCCTCTCCACAAGCAAGAGCAAACACTCTAATAAGAACACCTAGGAGCTTAGTACAAGGTGAATCATCTGGTCATGCATGTCATCCAACTCCAAATTCACAAGTAAGTGATGAATCAGATCCAACTCTTGCCACTTTAAGATCAAGATTTAAAGGTAAGAAAATGAGAAACTTGAATGAGATTTATAATCAAGGGGAAGAGAAGTTAGATTTGTGTTCAAATTTTGCTCTTTTCTCTCATGATCCTATATATTATGAAGAAGCAGTTAATGAGGAACATTGGATAAAAGCAATGGATGAAGAGATAAATGCCATTGAAAGAAATAAAACATGGGACCTAACTAATCTACCTAAAGGTAAGGATTGCATAGGAGTCAAATGGGTTTATAAGACCAAATTTGATGCAGAAGGAAATGTTGAAAAGCACAAGGCAAGGTTAGTAGCAAAAAATTTTGCACAAGAACATGGAATTGATTATAATGAAACATTTGCTCCAGTTGCTAGACTTGATACTATTAGAATGGTTTTCACAATAGCTACTCAAAATAATTGGAATGTATATCATATGGATGTCAAATCAGCTTTCTTGAATGGTTTCCTAGATGAAGAAGTGTATGTGAAACAACCACCAGGTTATGAAGTGCATGGACATGGAGAAAAAGTCTACAAATTGAAGAAGGCCCTTTATGGTCTAAAGCAAGCACCAAGAGTATGGTATAACAGGATTGATTCATACATGAAAAAAATGGATTCAGTAGAAGCAATAGTGAGTCTACATTGTACACAAAAATCAACAAAGAAGGTCAGATTTTGATTGTGTGTTTGTATGTTGATGATTTGATTTTCACTAGAAATTTATCTGTAGACACATTTAAATCAGCAATGAAGAAAGAATTTGAAATGACAGATTTGGGATTAATGAAGTACTTTTTGGGCATAGAAGTTGTACAATCAGAGAAGGGAATTTTTATTTGTCAAACTAAATATGCAAAGGATGTGTTAAGGAGGTTTAAGATGCTGAATTGTAAACCAACACCTACACCAGTTGCTACAGGGACCAAAATTAGCAAAAAAATAAAGGGTCTAATATTAATTCTCCAACATTCAAAAGACTAGTTGGTAGTTTGATGTATCTTACAGCTACAAGACCAGATATCATGTATGGGGTCAGTTTAATCTCTAGATTCATAGAGTCACCAAAAGACTCACATTGGCAAGTTGGAAAAAGGATATTGAGATATGTGGCAGGAACAATAGAATATGGAATTTTATATTCCACAACTAATGATTTTTGTTTGATTGGTTATACTGATAGTGATTTTGTAGGTAGCATTGATGACAAAAAGAGTACTTCTGGACATGCCTTTTTTTTAGGAACATGTGTGGTCACATGGGCATCCAAAAAGCAACCTATAGTGACACTTTCATCAGCTGAAGTAGAATATGTAGCAGCCACATCAACATCATGTTAAGCAACTTGGATGAGGAGAGTATTGACAGATTTATTACAAGCACAGAAGGAGTCAACACCAATATTTTGTGACAACAAATCAGCAATTACATTATCAAAAAATCATGTTTTTCACAAGAGAAGCAAGCACATTGATATAAGATTTCATTTTATCAGAGAGTTAGTGAACAATGGAGAAATCCATTTGGAGTTCTACAGATCTGAAGACCAATTGGCAGATATATTCACAAAGGCATTAGTAAAGGAGACCTTTGATTATCTAAGACAAAATTTAGGAATTGTAAATGCTGAAGTAGTTAGTGGTAGAAATTAAGGGGGAGTGTTAGAGACTAGAGATAATTTCTCCACTTATTGTTTAACTGCCTGTTCCACCTCCCTCACTTGTTCACAGTTTTCATGCATGCAGTTTGCATGATTGATATTTTTGGTCTTAGCTCATCTGCAGTTAAATTGCAATTTTATATTAGTTAAAGAATTACTTCAGTCTTAGTTTGCATGCAATAACTATAGTTAATCTTTAGTTTGTTTTTTGAGTTATTTTTGCTTTCAAGATCTATTTAAAGAACCCTTGGGCATAGTCCTGTAACACACAGATCAAGAAGATTAATAAAATCTTGTTTTATGATTGTCGTAGCAATTTGTTTTGTCTCATATTTGATTACTACCATATTTTATTTATTTTTGCTCTATTTGACCCTACATGTTTGACCCTACAGATTGTCTACAATAGCTACCCAACTACCAGGGATAAATGACAATGAGATCAAGAAGTTCTGGAACACCCACCTGAAGAAAAAGCTATTGTAAATGGGGTTGAATCCATCCACCCATGTACCCAGATCTAAGAAAAACACTGCAAAAGGGTCACAGGGATCTCAGTCTTCAGCACTAATGAGGCACATGTCACAGTGGGAAAATACAAGTTTTGAAGCTGAAGCAAGGCTGTCTAGAGAGTCAAATTCTTTCCGTAAGTGGATGGGAAACAATAATGCAGAGGTCGATGCCAAGGCACCCACTGAATTTTTCTTAAAGCTATGGAGTTCAGATCTAATTGTAATCGGAGTTGTAGCAATTCATTCATTTCCAGAGCATCATATCTATCATCAATAAAAATTTGATTTGAAGTAATCTGTCTTGGTTAGAATCGGGGATTCTAGTATCAATCCAACTAATAAGGAAATTACTCATGAGGACATTTTGTATATATTACCATCCGTTAGATTAATTCATCTTTCTATGAGGACTTTCGTTTTATTTCAGAGTGGTTTGAAGTACAGTTACTTAACTTCCCTTTTAGCTTAATCTTCAATTTCCATTTCATATTTAATAAAGTAATTAAACTCTGTTTATGCATTTTCAATTCTAAATTGTATTGGAAGCTTCAAACCTCATATTAGTATTTCATTTCCAAGTATTTCAATTCCAACCATTATTTTAGCAATGTGATTTACCATCAAGCAAAGAGTCATTTACATTTATTGCAAATAGTGGTTTGCTTTAGCTTAATATTTACTTAAAATTTTGATTTCAATTCTATACTCAACACTTGAATAGTTGGTCTCCTAGTGAATGAAATATATTTATTGTTATACATATAATGTATATCTCTAGTCAAAATATGTGTTCTTGGATTGATAAGCAAATGTATTTCATCTACACAGATAACCTTAACACAACATTTATAGACGTAACACATAGGTCAGTCCCCGAAAATAACATTCAAATTGCACATCAGTCAAATGGACAATATCTATCACATTGTGCCATGTTAAGTTGAACTCCAAAGGCTCACGTTATGCTAGAGCATATGTTATTGTATCTCACACCAGCTAGTCAAGCCATATAACTATCAAAAGGCAAAGAGTCATATATGGAATCTCAACCATATCAATTTACATAACAATTTTTTAAGCCTTCACAAATTTAATATCTATGGGTACACATATATGATATTAGATATTAATATGATACTAAAATATAAGCAACAATACGTCCCCACCGAAAGTATACCATACATGCATAATTTTAAAACTGATAAATACTTAAATCTAGTTTTATTATTTTTTATATTCTAAATTTTTTTGATAATACATTTACACACACTTATATCACATCTAAATCTTCATTTAAAATGTTTTACCTTGGACCTCAAAAACTTGAATGAAATGCACCCAACTTAAAAGATGATCTAAAAAAAAGATAAGATAATAAATTTAAAAATAGAAGGATTTTAGAGTGATAAAATTAAACAAGAAATGAAATTAGCCATACATAGATAAGTGCACTGAACTAATATAAATTAACATAAAATAGGACCATGATACCATTTTAGGTTTCTACATGGGGATAAGTTAGCATTGAAATAACACTTTATTGAAGATAGTGACACCAATCTCATGTAGCACCCATTTTGTGGTTATAGAGGGGCCCATCAGTGGTCCTCTTGGAAGAGTTGTTAAAGAACATAATCCCAATATAGCTTGATTAGTTGAAAGGATGAGTTTTTTACAATGTCACTTAGGATCATTTTCACAAGATGTCATTTGATAAAGTGAGTTTCCCTTATCATGTACATCTAAAAATCTTGAAAATGTGTTCAATCATAAAAAATATAAAAATTTATTATAGTTGGTTAAATTCCATGCCCCATACAAGGGTCATCCAAGTTAGAATTTTAAATAATAGTGGGTTTTTCACTCTTCAACATGGAGAAGATAAATATGGATGTGGGTTTTTTTAATTCGTATGTGATTTCCAAATTTTATTTCAAAATATTATAACGACCTACACAACCTATAAAATACACCTTACTATGTGTAGAGTTAGACCATGGCTAAAAAACTATTAATTGAACCAATACACCTTTCCCAACATACGTTAAATGTGTTATTACATACAATGTGTTTCTCCTATTTAAATTAATATGTTACAATGATGATTGAACCAATACTATTCATTTGATGTCGGCTTATAGATTCGATAATATGGTTACATATGTTAGATTCATGATTAAAAAATAACATGTATATATCATATATAACATGCAACATACAAATTAAAAATATAACACACATATCTCATAGGTAACATGCACTGTAATTTTATTAAATTATGTTTTAAATCATCAATGTTACTATTTTATCAATATCATATGAAAAACTATTAATTATTATTAAATATTTTTTTAAAGATTAATATTATTTTTCTATCAACATCTTATAACAATAAAAATATTTTTTGGGTTTCAAGATTTGAATAGGATAAATATGTTTTATATATCTAATATTCGTATTTTCTATGTTTTGGGCCTATTTTTTTGGTTTCATTTTTTTGTATCGAGTTTCAATGGTGTTTTTGGGTTTCAATATTCATGGTTTTCAGATTTTCTCATATCATGTTTTGCAATTTTTGAGTTTCAAGGTTTACAGTTTTCAAGTTTTTCTAGTATTAGGTTTTTTTGGTTTGGGGTTTTTAGGGATCAGTTTTTAAGGTTTTTGGGTTATATGTTTTGGTTTTCATGTTCCAAGTTTTGTGTTTATGTGATATTTTATATCAATATCGTTCTCATGTGTTTGGGGTTTACAAGTTCATAATTTATGGGCTTAGTATTTTTTATTTTTTATTTTTTATTTTATTTTTTTGTTTTTATTTTTAGGTTTTAGGTTTCATTTTTTTGTATTTTCAAGGTATTCAATTTCATGATTTCAGATTTCAGGGTTTGGGATTTTCAGGGTAATTGAGTTCAGAGATTTCAAATTCAGGTTTCAAGTTATTATGTTTTCAACATTTTTAGGTTTGGGAACTTTAAGTTTTTGAAGATTTCAAGTTTCAGGGAATCTAGTTTTCAAGTTTCATTTATCAATATTTGGGTTTGATATTTTTAGATTTAGCAGAGTTTTAAATCTATGTATTATTTGTGTTCTCAAATTTTTTGGGTTCAGGGTTTTTAGTTTTTAAAGATTTGCGTTTCTAGGTTTGGGGTCTACAAGTTTGGAACTTTCAAGGTTTGGTTTCTAATTTAGATAATTTTGAGTTTTGTTTTCCCAATTTTACTATTTTTGAATTCTAATGTTTATAATTTTAAGTTTTCAAGTTTCAAGGTTTAAGGTTTTGAGATTTTGAGTTTATGAGAGTTTTATATCATTACACTTTTCTTTTTTTTGAAGTTGGGCTATGAATTTTTGGGTTTAGGGTTTTCAATTTTTGAGAGTTTCAAGGTTTTTAGGATTTTCAAGTTCTAGGCATTCAAGTTCCATGCTTCATGGTTTTCGTTTATTCTATGTTTTGGGGTTTCAAGGTTTTGGATTTTTAGGTTTCATGTTTTAGGGTTTTTAGGTTTTATTTAATTAGTTATTTTGTTATTGTAATAGGAAAAAAATATAAATAAAATAGTAATCGGTAGAGTCCCTTTCTATAAATATTTGGGCTTGAAAAGGGGCCCTGAACCTCTAATGGAAAAAAGATTCTTGTCAAGTATATTTAAAAAAATAGTTTTGGAAGATGGTGTGCTCTTTCAAAGCAAGTTGGTCTATATATAATATGTATGTATTGCATTGATTTTATGCCTTTAAAATGCATGCATAATTACATAAAAATTATTTATATTGAAGTAGTATTCACATGTATACTCATTGGTTAATAAATTTTGTGGGTTTATATTGAATTTGAAATTAAGTGTGTATGTTGTGATTAAAAGATGCTTGACATTGAAACACACATGCATTTTTATCATAAGTTTTTATGTACATAAGAAATGAGATATATTTTATATATAGATTATTTATCATGGAAAAATAAATTTGACAAAGCAATAGGAAATAGTTGACAGATTCCTAAATGTTACATACTAGATTTAGTGTCTAAAATTATATATCTATATATCTTAAGGTAAATTTTTCTATAGCTACTTATTGTCTATGCTAAAATCAACTATGAATTAACTTCCAATCCATATCAAGTATTTTTTCTAGTCCATTTCCTATAGACATTGATTCACTTGTTGCACACAACTAACGATGGTGCTATGGGTTATGATCAAGCCATGTCTAAAATAGATAAAGTGGTTAGTTTTTGCATGCAATTAGAAAAAAACCCTTATTCTATCTATAAGGTGGTTATAGTTATTGTGACATCCTCTTCATTTCAATGGACGTTAATTTTCATAAAAAAAACCTTGATGTGTTTCTAACTAATTTTTTTTCACTCGTATGCCCTTTGTTGTAAGCTCTGCTATTCTAATCTTTGATATACTTTATTTTTTTAACATTTAGTCATTATAATAGTCATAATAAGTTCTGCAATATCTATTTACTAAAGAAGGTGTATATTTTAGATCTAGTTAAAAATTAATAATCATTAGTTCATATTCATCAATCAATCATTCATAGCAAAGCATTGCAATCAAAGTTGTAGGGTGTAGAAATTCATTCATTGGTATAAGATTGTTTATATCATTAATAGTAATTTTATTTGAAGCAACATGTCTTAGTCAGAGGCGAGGATTTAATTATCAATCCAATTGAAAAGGGGCCTATTCTTGATGACTTTTTGTATAGATTCCCATCCATTAGATTAACTCATTTAGATTAGTTCATCTTGTTGTGAGTATTATTAATTGATTTCAGAGTGGTTTGAAGTAGAATTACTTGATTTCCTTGTCAACTTATTATTTTATTTCATTTCCATATTTATCATAGTAATTTAAATCTGTTTATGCACATTTAATTCTAATTTGTATGGGAAGCTTCCAAAAATCATATTAGTATTTAATTTCCAAGAATTTCAATTCCAATATTTATTTTAGTGATGTGATTTACCTTCAAACAAAGAGTGATTTAAAATTATTTCAAAGGGTGGTTTTCTTTAGCTTAGTAATCACTTCGAATTTCGATTTCATTTCCCTATACTTAACACTAGAATAACTAGAGTCTCCTAGTGAAACAAATAAATATATTTTTATATATACAATGTAGATTCCTAGTCAGAATTACACTTAGACCTTAAATATAACATCCACAAACATAATACATAGTTAGGTGGAAATTCTATGTCTCGTAATATATTAGAGAATATGTCAGTATGCTACACATGCACTAGTCAACCCACATAATTATTGGAAGGATAAGAGTCATACATGGAATCTCAACCATTCCAATTTCCATAATGGTTCTTTAAGGCTTAATATCTTTGTATTTTTCTTTTTAATATATCTGTGATATTACATATTAATATGATAGTAGAAGATAAGTAACCGTAGATCTCCATCGAGAGTTTGTTATGCATGCATGATGTAAGAACTAATAAACATTTTATTATGGTTGTATTACATTCTCTATTTTAAATCTTGTTGATATTTATTTTTTACACACTTATATCGCATCTAAATCCTCATTTAGAGTGTTTCCCCTCAAACCTCAAGGATTTGGATCGGGTGCACCCAACTTAAATGTGATGTAAAGTAAAAGATATGATAACGAATCCAAAAATAAAAGGATGTTAGAGGGATGGAAGTGAGAAAGAGGTCCCATATTTCCCAATATGAATAAAAATAACTATACTTAGATAAGTGCATATTCTTAACATGAATTAACATAAAATAAGGCGATGGCACAATTTTCGGTTGGTACATGGTAGTTAAGTTAGCATTCAAATAACACTCTATTGAGGGTAGAAACATCTATCTCACATAAAAATGGGACCCATATTCATGGTTGTAGAGGGGCACACAAGTGGTGTTTTTGGAGGTGTTTTTAAATAACATCAATTAGATGTAGCTTGATCAGTTAAAATGGTGTGTTTCTTATAATGTGACCTAGTTTAAAATGCACAATATATCATTTGATAAACTAATTTCCCCCTCTCATATTCATAAAAAAATGTGTCTAATCATAAAAATATAGAAGTTGACCATAGTTGGTTAAATGACATGCTCGATACAAGAGCCACTCAAGTTAGAATTTTATATAGTAATGGGATTTCCACACTTTTGCATCCAGTAAAAAATATAGATGTGAGTTTGTATAATTCTAATGTGCTTTCTAACTTTCGTTAAAATAAATAATAATGACCTACACAACCCATAAAATAAACCTTACTATGAGTAAAGTTAAACCATAAATCAAAAACTATTTCAACCAATATAACATTCCCAACACACATTGTATGTATTATTACATCAATGAAGTTTCTCTATTGAAATTAATGCCTTACATAGATGGTTGAAGAAACAATATTCGTTTCACTTTGGCCTATAAATCCATTAAAATGGTTATATATATTAAATTTATAATTAAAAGATAACATGTATATATCATATATAACATGCAATGTACATATTAAATATATAACATACATATATCATAAGTAACATGCATAGGGGAGTTTTATATAAATCTATTTTTTTATTTTTTGAGTTTTTGAGCTCTAAATTTTTAAATTAAAAGTTCTCAAGTTTTGGGATTACTGGATTTTAAATTAATATTCGCATGTTTACTCAATGGGTATTGCATTGAAAAGTATTGTTGACCGGATTAATGGCTATTGGGTAAAGTTTTTGTAGTCATTATTGTATTGCATTGAAAAGTATTGTTGCCAGTTCATCTGATGAATTGAATGGTGTTGTGGCCATTTTTTCTTATTGATGTAACAAAACTGAAATTAAACCGCAGTTGAAAGCACCCGTTGTCAAACCTGTTTTTTTTTTTTTTTAAAGTTCTTTTAGTGGAACAATTTTGCACTCTTCTTTTAATATGATTGAACCCTGCAGATGGTCTACATTGAGATCAAGAACTTCTGGAACACCCACCTGAAGAAAAAGCTGTTGAGAATGGGATTGGATCCATCCACCCGTGCACCCAGATCTGAGACAAACACTGCAAAAGGATCACACGGATCTCAGTCCTCAGCACTGTCAAGGCACATGTCACAGTCAGAAAATGCAAGGCTTGAAGTGGAAGCAAGGCTCTCTCGAGAGTCAACTTCATTTCGTAAGTTGATGGGAAACGATGATGCAGAGGTCGATGCCAGTGCACCAACTGATCAAGAGTATGCCATACATGCGTAATGTAAAAATTGATAAATGCTTACTCTAGTTTTATTATTTTCACTACTCTAAATCTTTTTGATAATCCTTTTACACACACTTATATCACGTCTAAATTTTCATATAGAATGGTTTCCCCATACCTCAAGGATTTAGATCAAATGCACCCAACTTAAAAGTGATCTAAATAAAAAGATAAGATAATGTTTTATTTTTAGAGGGACAAAATTGAGCAAGATGTGTATATAATCCAATTTGACCGAAATTAATTATATATAGATAAGTGCACTAAATTAACATAAAATAGAACCATGACACCATTTTATATTTTTACATGGTGGTTAAGTTAGCATTGAAATAACACTCTATTGAAGGTAGTGACACCTATCTGACATAGCATCCCTTTTTGTGGTTGTAGAGGGGCTCACAAGTGGTGTTTTTGGAAGAGTTGCTAAACAACACAATCTGAATGTAGCTTGATTAGTTGAAAGGGTGTGTTTTTTACAATGTGATCTAGGATCATTTTCACAAGACGTCATTTGATAAAGTGAGTTCCCCCTCTCATGTACATCTGAAAATCTTGAAAATATGTTCAATCATAAAAAAATATAAAATTATACTATAGTCGGTTAAATTCCATGCCCTATACAAGGGCTAACCAAGCTAGAATTTTATATAGTAGTGGGTTTTCCACTCTTCTGCATAAAGAAGATAGACATGGATGTGGGTTTTCATAATTCGATTGTGCTTTCCAAATTTCATTTAAAAATATCATAATGACCTACACAACCCATAAAAAACACCTTACTATGAGTAGAGTTAAACCATGGCTAAAAAACCATTTAAACCAATACACCCTTCCCAACATACGTTATATGTGTTATTTTTTTGGGAACAATGCTTAGCTTTTGATCAGAGCCTCAACTAGTTATGGGACACAACGGGAGGTCCAGCCTCCCCATAAAATAAAAACCAAAATTACAGTGAAACCTTTAACCTATAGATTTCCTATAATCAGTGAGGATCCAAATAAAACTACTGATAACAGAAAAGACAAAGCCAAAAAGTAATAAAAAAATAAACTTTCAAAACAATCTAATTCCACACGGAGTCAACCTTTTGCTGCCAATGTTTGTCTGCCCCTATTGGAAAGAATATTTTCCATAGTCCATTGAGTACCATTGAGGATGGAATTTTGTGCATCCAATTGAAGTATTTCTACCTCTTTTCCCTTTTTTCCCATAGTTTGGAGTCTTGATAGAGATGAAGGACTGAGCTATAGTCAAAATCATCATACTTGCCAGCTCTTCTTCTTCTTCCTCCCACTCCTCCTCGGCTTCTTCTAATCCTTTCGACTACTGAGATTTTTCCAACATAGGGGAATTTTTTTTTGGAACCATTGTACCTTTATTTTCTAATGCTTTATCCTAAATCACTGGCGTGGAAGAAGGCTAAATTGTGATCTCAACTACTTCAACCACCTTAACACCTCCCAAATTTTTTATAACCTTTACCTGATCTGGCTGAGGAGAAGATAACTACCCTGTATTCATAATGGGCTCAACTTCTTTAGACACATGAACCTCATCCTCTTTTATATTAATATAAACTTTCTAGCTATTAATGGAAGAAGGAACTTCAACGAGAAGTTGATACTTTGAACTAAATCTCTCTTCAGACACCCTACCTTTTTCACCCATTTTTGTAAAAGTGAACCCTGAGATCCTTTATAGCCATTCGCAGGATAAGACAGTATCATATGGTTATTTTGATTACATTTAAAGAACTGGAATGGTAGTCCTTCAACATTTACATATTGAGTCCATAGACCATAGGATGAAGAGATCTGAATGGAATGATGGAATGATTTAGATAGATCCATCATCACACACACCCTGACAAATTTCTGATTAGCCTCCATAGATTCATCAATTTTAAAAAACTCTCCAAGTTTGTTTACTAATGATTTGAGAAGTCCTAGATCTCGCACAGCTAAAGGAAGATTATAAAATCTGAGCCATACTAGGGCATGAGAGACAACCGTAGTAGTAGGGTCCAAAAAAGGGGCCCAAAGGCAAAACAATATTCCTTGTTTGCCTAAAAATCGAGGTCCATTCCCCCATACAAAATCCCTATCTTTCACAAGACAAAAATGAATAAGAAAAGACCTGTTAGATAGCAAATATAGAGAGGGAGATTGAATAGATGGCCAAGTTTCAAAAGTCTAAAGTAATAACATATCCCTGGATGGCCATTTCCTAATGCATCTACCTATTAGAGATATACCTCCTCTTTCCAAGCTAATATTTGAGAGCTTTGAATCTGAAATTTCCAAAACTAAAATAGAATCAGAAAGCCCAGGGGAATGTCACCTATAAAAATAGTTTCTAGGGTAATTTTTTGAGCTGAAACATTGCCCTGTGAATCTTCCCTTGACTTTAAACTCTTTGCTAAAGGCTCCTCTTGCTACAACTAATTTTTGTGTAATAAAATAGGTTCTAAATCTGGGTTATCTTATAGAATCTTTTTTTTTCTTTTTACAAAAATCACTACAAGTATGAAAGTGATTCCATGCATTGATGCAAGAAGTATACACCATCTTGGAATCCCTATCCTCATAGTTTGAATTCTTTGAAACCTTATTTCTTTAGGAAGATTGATTGAAAGACTTACCCCTACCTTTATCTTAATTCTCCAACCCTAGATCAACTCCAGGCTACTCTGAACCTAGGGATTTCTCTTCAGTAATTATGAAATCCTGAACAAAATTTACATTCTTGGATTTCAACCTACCCCTTCCAGGCCTTTGATTGCTAACAGGTCAGTACTTCTCCCCACCTAAAAAATCATTTACGCCTTCAACCTACTTAACATATTCCACATAGAAACTACATGGGAGACCTACATTTCTGGCTAGTGCTAATTTAAAAACTATTGGATAAGCTTCACTCTCCCCTCTCTACCCTTTCGCTAACACCTCCCTAAAATTCCTACCTAGCTTCTTCCATGCACCAACTCCTACTAATGCTCCAACATCTACAATCACTCCAACACTTGCCACCACTACAAATCCATCCATTATTACCTTACCTTCCTTCATTGAAAAAAACACAATCGCTCATGACCTAAATCTAAGTTATATGTGTTATTATAGTAAAGGTGTTTTTCCTATTAAAATTGATGTCTTACAGTGATGATTGAACCAATAATATTCATTTCACCTTGGCTTATAGATCTGATAACATGTTTACATATATTAAATTCATAATTAAAAAATAACATGTATATATCATATATAACATGCAACATACAAATCAAAAATATAACATACATATGTCATAGGTAATAGGCACTATAATTTTTTTAATTATTATTAAATTAATTTTTAAATCATCAACGTTATTATTTTACCAATATCATATGATAAAATATTAATTACTATTAAATATATTTTTGAATGGTTAACATTATTCTTCTATCAACATCTTATAACTAACAAAATATTTTTTGGGTTTCAAGATTTGAATAAGATAAATCTATTTTATATATCTAATATTCTTATTTTATAGGTTTTGGGTCTATTTTTTTGGGTTCATTTTTTTTACTGAGTTTTGATGTTTTTGGGTTTCAATATTTATGGTTGTCATATTTTCTCATATCATGTTTTGTAATTTTTGAGTTTCAAGGTTTATGATTTTTAAATTTTTCTAGTATCATGTTTTTGGGTTTGGGGATCTTAGGGCTTAGTTTTTAAGGTTTTCAGGGTTTACATTTTGGTTTTAATCTTCCAAGTTTTATGTTTATGTGTAATTTTACATCAATATAGTATTTCCAATTTTTATTTTTTTTATTTTCTAGGTTTTAGGTTTCAATTTTTTGGATTTTCAAGGTATTCAAATTCATGATTTCACATTTCAATTTTTGAGATTTTCAAGGTATTTAGGTTTAGGGATTTTAGATTTAAGTTTTGAGTTATTATGTTTTTAAGGTTTTTAGGTTTGGGGCTTTTAGGTTTTTGAAGATTTCAAGTTTTGAGGATTTTAATTTTCAAGTTTAATTTATCAATATTTGGGTTTCATATTTTTGGATTTAGTCAGGTCTTAAATCAATTTATTCTTCTTGTTCTTAATATTTTTGAGTTCAAGGTTTTCATTTTTTAAAGATTTGGGTTTCTGGGTTTGGGGTCTTCAAATTTGTAACATTCAGAGTTTGGATTATAGTTTAGATAAGTTTGAGTTTTGTTTTCCCAATTTTAGTGTTTTTGAGTTTTAGTGTTTATATTTTTAGGTTTTAAAATTTCAGGGTCCAGGGTTTTGATATTTTGAGTTTCATGAGAGTTTTATATCAATATATTTATCTTGTTTTTGAAGTCGAGCTTTGAATTTTTGGGTTTAGGTTTCTCATTTTTTGGAAGTTCCAAGGATTTATGTATTTTGGGCATTCAAGTTCCATGCTTCATGTTTTCTATTTTTTCTACATTTTTATAGTTTCAAGGTTTTGGATTTTTAGGTTTCATGTTTTAAGGTTTTTATGTTTTATTTAGTTAATAATTTTATTGTTGTAGTAATAAAAAAATATAAATAAAATAAAAATGGATGGAGCCGCTTACTATAAAAATTTGGGCCTAAAAAAGGGGCCTTGAACCTTTAATGAAAATAAGATTCTTGTTAAGTATATTTGGAAAAATAGTTTTGGAAGTTGGTGTGCTCTTTCAAAGCAAGTTGGTATGTATATTAATATGTATGTACTACATTCATTTCATTTCTATAAAATGCATGCATAGTGACATAAAAAAATATTTACATTGAAGTAATATTCACATTTATAATCATTGCGTAATAAATTTGGTGGGTATATATTGAATTTGAAAAGCAGTGTATATGTTGTGATTGAAAGATGTTTTACATTGTATAACACATGTATTTTTATAGTAAGTTTTTATGTATGTTATAAATGAGATATATATATATATATATATATATATATATATATATATAAAATTGTTTTTGGAAAAATAAATTCCACAAAAGAAGATGAAATAGTTGGCAAATTCTTAAATGTTACATACTAGATTTGGTGTCTAAAATTCTATATCTATATATCTTAAGGTAGATATTTTTGTAACCACTTATTGTCTATGCTAAAATTAACTACCAACCCATATCAACTTTTTTTTTCTTATCCATATCCTATAGCCATTGATTCACTTGTGGCATACAACTAAGGATGTTGCTACGGCTTATGATCAAGTAGAAAAAAACTCTTTTCTACATAGAAGATGGTTGTAGTTCTTGTTACATACTCTTCATTCCAATGGTCTCTGATTTTTAGAACAAACTCCTTAATGTGGTTTTAACTACTTCTTTTCCACTTGTATCCCCTTTGTTTTGAACTCTACTATTCTAAGCTTTGATATAAATTGTTTTTGTAATATTGAGTCACCATAATAGTCATAATAAGTTCTATAACATCTATTTACTGAAGAAGGTGGATATTTTAGAGCTAGTTAGAAATTAATAATCATTAGTTCATATTCATCAATCAATCATTCCTAGAAAATCATTGCAATCAAAGTTGTAGCAATTAATTTGTTGGTATAGGATCATTTATATCATTAATAGTAATTTTTTTTGAAGTAATATGTCTTAGTTATAAGCGAGGATTTAATTATCAATCCAACTAAAAAGGGGCCTCCTCATGATGACCTTTTGTCTAGATTCACATCCATTAGATTAGTTTATCTTTTTTTAAGTATTTTAAATTGATTTTAGAGTGGTTAAAGGTAGAATTACTTGATTTCTTTCTCAACTTCAATATTTGATTTCTTTTCTAAATTTCATATAGTAATTTAAGTCTATTTACACATGTTCAATTCTAATTTGCATGGAAAGCTTCCAAAACTCATATTAGTATTTAATTTCCAAGCATTTCAATTCCAACATTTATTTTAGTGATGTGATTTACCTTCAAACAAAGAGTGATTTACAATAATTTCACAGGGTGGTTTGCTTTAGCTTAGTATTTACTTCAAATTTTGATTTCATTTCCCTATTCTCAACACTAGAATAGCAAGAGGCTCCTAGTGAAACAAATAAATATATTTCTACATATACAATGCAGATTACTAGTCAAAATATGTGTTCCTAGATTGACAAGTAAATGTATTAAGCCTACATGCACAAACTTTACACTTATGCCTTCAACACAACATCCATATACATAATACTTATCTAGGTGGGAATTCCAAGGCTCACAATATGTTAGAGAATATGTCAGTATACTACACACCCACTAGTTAACCCACATAATTATTGGATGTTAAAGAGTCACACATGGAATCTTAACCATTCCAATTTACATAATGGTTGTTTAAGCATCAAAAACTTTGTAATTTATGTCTACATATCTATGGTATTAGATATTAATATGATAGTAGAAGATAAGAAAACATACATGTCCATCGAGAGTATGTTGTACATGCATAATGTAAAAACCAATAAACATTTTGTAATAAGTCTATTGTATTTTCTATTTTGAATCATCTTGATATTTATTTTTCACACACTTATATCACATCTAAGTCCTCATTTCGAGTGTTTCCCATCAAACCTCAAGGATTTAGATTAGGTGCACCCAATTTAAAGGTGATGTAGAGTAAAAGATTAGATAACAAATTAAAAACTAAATGGATTTTAGAGGAATGGAAGTGAGAAAGAGGTACCATATTTTCCAATATGAACAAAATTAGATATACTTAGATAAGGGCATATTATTAACATGAATTAACATAAAATAATCCATGACACCATTTTAGGTTCATACAATGTGGTTAAGTTAGCATTCAAATAACACTCTATTGAAAGTAGAAACATCCATATCTCATAAAAATGAGACCCATATTCAAGGTTGTAGAGGGGCACACAAGTGTCATTTTTGGAGGTGTTTCTAAGTAACATCAACTAGACATAGTTTGATCAGTTAAAAGGGTGTGTTTCTTCTAGTGTGACCTAGATTAAAATGTACAATATATCATTCGATAAATTGAATTCCCCCTCTCATGTTTATCGAAAATTTTTTCCAATCATAAAAATATAGAAGTTGACCATAGGTGGTTAAATGACATGGTCCATACAAGGGGCACTCAAGTTAGAATTTTATATAGTAGTGGGATTTCCACACTTTTGCATGGAGTAAAAAAGATGGATGTAGGTTTGTATAGTTCTAATATGCTTTTCAAATTTCTTTAAAATAAATTATAATGACCTACGCAACCGATGAAATAAATCTTGTTATGAGTAAAGTTAAACCATGGCTTGAAAACTATTTGAAACAATATAACCTTCCCAACATACAGTATGTGTTATTACACCAATGATGTTTCCCTATTGAAATTAATGATTTACATAGATAGTTGAGCAAACAATATTCATTTAACTTTAACATATAGATCCAATAAAATAGTTATATATATATATATTAAATTTATAATTAAAAGATAACATATATTTCAAGTTTAGATTTTTCAAAAAAAATTTGTTATAAATTTTAAGTTTAAAATTCCTGAAATATTTCATATCAACTTATATTATATGTTTTGGAAATTTCTTATTTAAATTTTGTTAAGTTCAATTTTTTTATTTTCAAACCTCTAAATCCAATCTCATTGAACTCAATGTATCATAAAACCTTAAAATACTATTCTTAATAATATAATACATATAACATTATTATTATTTTATATATATAAACACTATCCAAGTACACATATTATATAAGATATATTGGGTTAATATGCAATATCATTTTAATTGGTCGGTAAATTGGGGTCCTAGACGGACACTACTAATACTCCATTCTACAGCCATAAATAAATTCTACGTTTACAACCATACATACACGCATTCTGCATATTGAATGGACCACTACAACATTTATTTGCCTTTTCAATAACCAACAATCTTTTGAATGGGAAAACGCCATATCAATCCGAGCTTATTAATTACTCTTCATGTGGAGCACAGTCATTATTTTCTGCACAACAATCTGCATAAGAATGCTAAACTTGAAGAAAATTGTCAGTGCCTTTCTTCTTCTGAAATCCTGTTTTATTCAGTTCGTTATTAAGAGATTATATACAGATGATTCGTCTTGTCAAAACAGATTCTGCAAAGGAAGAGGAAATAGTTTTCAGATTCGAACATGATACATGAGAACTTATGTATGTATGTTGTGAATATATACAATATGAATGTGGACAGGGCTTTTGAGGTGTGGGAAGAGTTGCCGCCTGCATTGGCTTAATTACCTAAGACCAGATATTAAGAGAGGTCGATTTAGCCCAGAAGAAGAAAGAAGTATCATTCAGCTGCATGCAATTCTAGGCAACAGGTATAGCAAAATATACCAGTATCACTGAAGGATTGATTGCGAACTGTGCTTATATATACTGTTTACAATCATCTGCCCGGTATTATTGCTGCATTGCATTGAAAAATATTGTTGTCCTGATTATGGCTATTGGGTAAAGTTTTTGTAGTCATTATTGTGTTGCATTGAAAATTATTGTTGCGAGTTTTTCTTATTGATGTAACAATTGTACCAAAACTGAAATTAAACAGCAGTTGAAAGCACCCGTTGTCAAAGCTTTTTTTTTTTTTTTTTTGTCTTTTAGTGGAACAATTACACTCTTCTTTTAATATGTTTGAACGCTGCAGATGGTCTACAATAGCTTCCCAGCTGTCAGAGAGAACCGACAATGAGATCAAGAACTTCTGGAACACCCACCTGAAGAAAAAGCTGTTGCGAATGGGATTGGATCCATCCACCCATGCGCACAGATCTGAGACAAACACTTCAAAAGGGTCACAGGGATCTCAGTCCTCAGCACTGACGAGGCACATGTCACAGTGGGAAAACGCAAGGCTTGAAGCTGAAGCAAGGCTCTCCAGAGAGTCAACTTATTTTCGTAAATTGATGGGAAACGATAATGCAGAGGTCGATGCCAAGGCACCCACTGACTTTTTCTTGAAGCTATGGAATTCAGATCTAATTGTAATCGGAGTTAATCAGAGTTGTAGCAATTCATTCATTTCCATAGCATCATTTCTATCATCAATAGAAATTTCATTTGAAGTAATCTGTCTAATTAGTATCATCCAACTAAAAAGGGGCCTACTCGTGAGTATTTTCATTTTATTTCAAAGTGGTTTGAAGTACAATTACTTAAATTCCTTTTTAGCTTAATCTTTGATTTCCATTTCATATTTAATAAAGTAATTAAACTCTGTTTATGCATGTTCAATTCTAATTTGTATAGGAAGCTTCCAAAACTCATATTTCATTTCTAAATATTTCAATTCCAACATTTATTTTAGCAATGTGATTTACCATCAAGCAAAGTCTCATTTACATTTATTGCAAATAATGGTTTGCTTTAGTTTAATATTTACTTAAAATTTTAATTTCATTTCCATATACTGAACATTCGAATAGTTAGAGCTTTCTAATGAATAAAATATACCTATTATTGTATATACAATGTATATCCCTAATCAAAATATACGTTTTTGGATTAACAAGTAATTGTATTTCACCTACACATACAACCTTAGCACAACATCCATATACATAACACATAGCCCAGTCCCTGAAAATAACATTCAAATTACACATCAGTTATATGGACAATATCTATCACATTGTGCCATGCTAGGTGGAACTTCCAAGGCTCATTTTATGTTAGAGCATATGTCATTATACCACACACCCACTAGTCAAGCCACATAACTATTAGAAGGGAAATAGTCATACATAGAATCTCAACCATATCAATTTACATAATGGTTCTTTAAGCCTTCAAAAATTCAATAGCTATGTGTACATATCTATGGTATTACATATTGATATGATAGTAAAAGATAAGAAATAATACGTCTTCATTGAGAGTATGTTATACATGTATAATGTAAAAACTGATAAATGCTTTATTCTAGTTTTATTATTTCCTCTACTCTAAATCTTTTTAATAATGCTTTTATACACACTTATATCACATCTAAATCTTCATTTAAAATTTTTTCCCCTAGATCTCAAGGATTTGGATCAAATGCACCCAACTTAAACACAATCTAAAGAAAAAGATAAGATAATGAATCTAAAAATAGAAGTATTTTAGAGGGACAAAATTGAGCAAGAGGTGCATATAATCCAATTTGAATAAAATTAGCTATGCATAGATAAGTGCACTGAACTAACATAAATTAACATAAAATAAGGCCATGATGACATTTTAGGTTTCTACACGGTGGTTATGTTAGCATTAAAATAACAATCTATTGAAGGTAGTGACACCTATCTGACATAACACCCCTTTTTGTGGTTGTAGGGGGTCTCACTGGTGGTGTTCTTGGAAGAGTTACTAAAGAACACAATCCAAATGTAGTTTGATTAGTTGAAAGGGTGTGTTTTCTAAAAATCCTAAAAATGTGTTCAGTCATAAAGAATACAGAAGTTTCCTATATTTCGTTAAATTCTATGCCCGATACAAGGGCCACCCAAGTTGGAATTTTCTATAGTAGTGGGTTTTCCACTCTTCCACATGGAGAATATAGAGATGGATGTGGGTTTTTATAATTTGAATGTGCTTTCCAAATTTCATTTCAAAATATCATAATGATCTACACAACCCATAAAATACACCTTACTATGAGTAGATTTAGACCATGGCTAAAAATCTATTTGAACCAATACACCCTCTCTAACATACGTTATATGTGTTATTACACTAAAGGTTTTTCCCCTATTTAAATTGTTGTCTTACAATGATGATTGAACCAATACTATTCATTTCACCTCATCTTATATATTTGATAACATGGTTACACATGTTAAATTCATAATTAAAAAATAACATGTATATATCATATAAACATGCAACATACATGTTGTGATCTTTTCATTTAATTTGTCATATCTTCTCCATAGTTGCACACCTAATATAACAAGAGTTCCAACATGTGAGCATGCTGGCATATCATACAAGAAAAGGTTCTCATGTGCTCACCTAAAGCATGCAATTTAAGACTAGTTCCCATTGGTTTTTTTGCATTAGGATATATTCATATAATTTCCAAAACCAAGGCACTTGAACAAGAAATTGGTATTAAACTCATCCTTAGTCGTATATCTAAATCATCTATTTGTTCATCACCTAACTAACACAAGAAAAATAAGTTGGCATAAACTGATAAAAAATAATATCAACTCGATGATAACCATAATCAAATGAACAAAGGTATTACATCAACACAGACTTATTTCCATAATATTCATAAGTAATGCCAAATATTATAGTGATTCCATAATTAAAATTATAACCAACTTGTCAAAAATAATACAAAGTAGAACAAGGTGGTATCTATACTTGGTTTACCCTGACTAATCAGTTATAGAAGTAAATACAAACAAGATGACTTGCCAATGATCATCAACAGAATTGATTCGTGGCAAGTCCTTTACAATAAATTCCTACTGACCCAAGCCTAACTGCCCCTATATTCTCTCTCTATGTTGGATCCTCATTTTTGAGTGCCTATCTTCTTATGGGCCAGTGTTGGATTTGCACTTGATTTAGTCTTTCCAATGTTCTTATGAACTACTCTATAACCATCTCTAATTTTTTTTCTTTCCCCAAGTCTATCGATAATATCTAAGTCCTATGTTCTTGAGTTGTCCATGTATCGTGATTATTTACTCCATGGGACTTGATTATTCTATGCCATGGACTCCCACACCATGGTCTTCCATGCCATAATATTTTACATCATGTTTCTCCCATGATGCTTGTTATCGAAAGTAATTAGCCAAAAATGTCTTCAAAATTGCGATCCCAACATCATGTCACACTAATCCAATAGTTTGTCTCAAACTATGCATATTGTTTAGATCCCTCTAAAAATTAGGTCTCGACTATTCAATCTACCTCTTCATTCCTTCCCAACAGTTTAATGTCTTTTGGAGCTTGGACATGATTTATTCAACTTCCTCCTTAAGCTTCTTTATCTCCTTAGGTTGCTCGAGATACTCACCTACTTGAATAACTAAACACTCAAGGGATGAAGAAACATCCTTATGAACATCTTCAGGTGAGGTGACCTCCATCAAAACCTATCCTCAAAGTGCCACAAAATTGGAAGTTAAATCCTATTAGTGAGTAGTTATTTTGTTCTCTATAGCCTTCACATATTCAAATGCTTTGGCATGTTTAGTGTGATCTTTTATTATCAAGTCATTTTCAACCAATTGCTAGTACTGAAGCTCCTGTGCTTGTAGTCATAATTCTAAAAAAATTTTAGGCCCCACCAGCTTAGTAAAAACCCCATCTAGGATGGGAAGTGTATTTCCAACCCTGTTTTATAATATCTTATAGACCTTGATAACTTTAGTGAACTATTTCATCGCCCATGTTTGTTTGTGTTAGGGACTAGGCTGGTCTTGGTATTTCCTCAATAAAAGTTCTACTAGGGTTTCCAAGTTGTCAATTGCCTCTCCAATAAGGGATACTCCATCTATAAGATCCAAATCTTGGTCCAAGATAAACTTGTAGAGTGTTATGTTCTTTACTCTATTTGTCATTGTTGTTTCTAATTAGTGTTTGAGCTCTCCCAACTCTTCTTCAAGTTTTTCCCTCATAATACACTCATTGTGATAGAGGGTAACCAACTCTTGATTCTTTTTCTAGAGCCAATTTACATTGAATTCACTCAAGGCATTATACCTTGTCACCTCATGAACAAACTTCAAGAGCATCATGCTCTCCTATGGCATGGTTAACATCTAGGGATCTACCCAAAGTTTGTTAAGAATTTCTACCTCTCTTGATGTCAAAATAAGGTAGGATCTTGAAGAATTGTTATACACATTCAATGGCCTTTCTACCTTTATTCAAAATCCATCATAGTCTCCTCATTTTCCTCCTGGTCTTCCAAGTCTCCATCGAGGTCATTGCACAAGCATTGTAAACCTATGACTTTGTTCACCCCTTGGGATGTGATCCTCATCCTATGCTCAGTAAAATAGAAATAATCCTTATTCATGCATGAAATAGGAAACTTCACTATCGCTGTAGGTTTTCCAAAGTATAGTAAATTAAATAATTAAAAGAGTCTAGCATCATTAAGTCTATTGAAGATTGTCAAGTCATAAACAAGCTCATTCTAGGTATTCTAGTGCTTTATCTGATAGTCACAATGTAACTCCACCTCATTCTTGGCTGGTGATGATTATAGTAAAAAAAATTACAGGTTGGCACATTTGAGTCCAAATTTTCCATGTGTAACACTTTTTCAAGATATTGCATCTCCTCAATTAATACTAGTGTGGAGGCAGTGTTGTATCTTTCTTCTTTGCTTAGTGCACCATTATAGATTTTGTATTGTCTATTCCTTTGGTCTACTATGGTACACTTTCCTCATGCATGCCAGACTCACCATGTACCTCTTTCCTTATCAAAACTGGTTGTACTCCTATGCTCTCAAATTATTATTTCTCATGAATTAAATGTAAGGGCTCACTACACTGGACATTTTTCTTTAGCTGCATCACCCTATGAGGATCCCAAAGGTTGAGGTATGATCATCTAACCCTCTTAAATACATCATCACTTATCTAACTTGTTTGACACTTCTACTTCAATGTCCTCTAATGGCAAACATTGACACCTGTAACCTATAATTCCTTCAACCTACACTTCCTCAATCACTATTTCACCATGTTTCCTATTCAACACAATCACTTCACTCCATAATACTCAAATCGGTCACTGATGATGTATGCTCTTCTAACAGCTTGAAAATGATCATCTGGATCTATAAATTCATGAGTTGATAATAGTAAAATGTAAAATTGATGTGTGTTTAGCCTTTTATAGCCTTGAGGGGATAATACTCATTTACTTCCTCATTATCTCATCCATCATTTCATGCAATTAATACTTCTAATAATATTTCCATGATTTATCTTTGGTACACTTATAATTACAATTTCTTTTATCTTATTTAGCACATTTGTCCCATCTTGTGTTTTTATTGAAGTGTATGACAATTGTAAAAAATTTCAAAAAATTCCATTTCCAAGGTGGCAACCTCACTTCTTTACCTTGAATATTCATAGTGGTTACACAATGCATCTTACATATCCACTTGTCCTCATACACTTCTACTTATGTACCCATTTTTCTCACTCATATTCCCTTTCTCCATTTCCTTGGTGCTTTGTAGGTTTACTTCATTCACCCTTATTACCCTTATTACCCCACAGTATAAGTTATTCGTGGTCCTCAAAGAAATTACAATTAAATATAATAGTAAATAAACAAGTGTTGATCTAAAACTACACAAGGGCATGAAACCAATGGTATGCCTTATTGAAAAACAAAATAAAATATGAAACTAATCTAGTGTCATATGCATTATTACAAAAGAGGAAAACACTACTCAGAATAGTAGGGGTGAAGTTGACTTCCATTAAAATGGCCTAGAAGCAATTGGCTATCTAATTGCTTCAACTTACATGTGCTTATGGGATGAATATGATGAATAATAAATGGATCATCCCAATGGATGAAAAGTTTTTCAGAATGGTATTGGAACTTGGAATCATAAACCAATACCTACATACCTAGAGAAACACTAGTATTCTTAAAATGATGATCATACCAGGCCTTCTATTTTTGTTTCTCTTCTTCTTGACTCTAATTCACTAGAAAATAGGTTTCATCCAAGTAAAGCAAAACATCCAAGTTCCCTTTTAAATATTCCTCATCATCCAACCAACCAATGCATGAAATATGTATAGAGGGTATAAATAACTCACTTGGGAGAATGACTTCAACACCAAATAAAAGATTAAAGGGGGTACTCTTATTCAATCATTTATATGTGGTTTGATATGCCCATAATACCGCAAAAACACGATAATCCTAGTTAGTGCATCTAATATTACAAATATTTATCAATGTATTACCTAATATCTTATTAAATGCTTTAGTTGTACCATTATATTAAGGATGGTAAGGTGTAGTCTTATGGTGCACAATCATGAACTTAGCCAAAAAGATGTGGATGGTATCGTTAAGGAAATGAGTTCCTTGATCACTAGTCAAACTTAATAGACATCCATATCTTGTAATAATATTCTTCTATAGTAATCTAGCAGTAATGGCAATAGTATAATCTTAGGTTGGTGCTGTTTCAACCCAAAATGTGAGGTAATTAATGATGATAATGACATAACACACTGCATTATACCTTCCAATTGGAGTAGTGGGGTCAACAAAATCAACAACCCATTTCTAAAAGGGTTCATGTGCCAAGATCATATGAAGGGACATAACATCCCTTCAATTTGGCTTACCCACACATTGAAATATATCACATTGGTTTGAATAATCTTTAACATCCTTAAACAGAGTAGGCCACCACAACCCTACTAAGAAAACCTTTCATGTTGTAGCATCATTGACATAATGTCCTCTTACAACACCTTCATGAATGTCCTAAAGAACCTCAATGTGCTCATGCTACATGATGCAATGGAATAAAAATTCATCCCATCCAAGATTATAAAGGTCACCCTATAAGATGGAAGGGATGAACACAAATAATCAATTGTTTCTTATCTTGAGTGCTATGGTCAGCTGGTGTTAAACCCATATTCATAGAAGTTACGATATCTTCCAAATCTTCAAGCATGTGCATTACATGAAAAAATCACATATAAGATATATCATCCTCAATGGTGTATATTGGTTCACTAGATTCAATGCATGAAAAATGATCATGACCAAAATTAGACTTATCAGGTTTCACCATCACCAAGAATTTGAGTTCATGAAAAAACACAATCCACTGGGAAATGCATCCATACAATAATATCTTATTCACTAAGTATTTCAATGCTTTATGGTTTTTAAATAAAATGAATTGGATGTCCAAAAAATAGTGATGGAACTTTTAAAGCATGTATACCGTGGACAAGGCATCGTGTTTTGTAGTTGAATAATTTTGTTTAGCTAGAGTGAGATTTTGACAGGCAAAGTACATAGGATGATCAAGATTTCCCTCATCAGGTTGAGTAAGGATAACACTTACTACCATGCATGAAACATAAACATGCACATGAAAAGGATTTATCCAATCTAGAAACTAGAGAGTGGGGGCAATAATAAGCTTGTCTTTGAGTGTGATCAATGCCTGTTGGTGAGCATTAGTTTAGATCAACTGACCATTCTATTTTAGTAGTTCCTCTAGTAGTGAAATTATTTTAGCATAGCCTTGAATGAACTTTTGATAGTATCTTGTATGTCTTAGGAAGGAACAAAGCTTTCACTGGGTGGTCGATGATGGAAGGTGAAGAATAACGACAATATTGGCTAGATCCACCAAGAATCCATCACAAAAAATAACATGACCTAGAAAAATTCCAAATGGGGTAGTAAAAACACACTTCTTCATATTTAAGGAAATTTGAAGGTTTAAAAAAAATCAAACATAAGGAGAAGTTTAGCACAATGGTCCTACACTAAATTGTAGATGGTCCAATCATCCAAGTAAATTTGAAGGAATTTATAAATAAAATATTTGAAAGACTCGACTATAATCCATGAGAACACAATAGGAACATTATTCAACCCAAAGGGCATCATGTTATAAGTGAATGAACCTCATTCAGTTGTAAAGGTGGTTTTCATTTTATCTTCTTTCATGATCTGGACTTGATGATATCTAGATAAACCATTAGTAAAGGTATAATCTCATACCCAAAAACTCCTAAGATTTCCTTAGTGAAGGGCATTAGAAAGGGGTCAAGTATGCAAGCAACATTGATTACCTGATATTCCACACAAACATGAATGAGGCCATCCGTATTGATAATGATGACTATGGGGCTCACCCATTTAGACTCATCAATAGGAGTGATAACTCCAACATACAACATACTATCAACCTCTTTCTTGACCTGAGCATGCAAGTTGAGATTCATATGATAAGGCATTTTTATAACAGGTCAATCACCCTCTACCAAATTGATGTGTATCTTGCCCAATGAAGAGTTCACTCTTTTTATCTCAGTTTAATTATGTGTAAAGATGTCTTAATACTCCATTAATAGTTCAAAAACCTTGGAGATATTAGTATCAAACTAATAGTTCCCTAAAATATCCATCTTGGGTGCGTCCTCTATGATAATATTATGATAGATCATTTAAAGGGTCTCTAAATATGGATACTAGTCACATTGTATGGTATCTTAGACATTACACTCTCCATACTTAATATGTAAAGCCAAGTGATCAATGGATGACTTGGCGAGTCAAGACTGGTACCTTCATCAACTTGGTACACAACCTTTTATTTGCCTTTATGAATATGTTGTCTTCATTCATGGTCTGATTGAGGTTTAAGCAATGGAGGAATTTATGCTTCTATATCAGGTTCTTGGAAAATGTTTAAGCTCCCCTTTGATGTGCCATGCATATGTCTGATGTGGTTTTCAATTGGAACTAGATAACCTACAATAACATGATACATGGCTCACAATATGTGGCATAAATCCATCTAAAGATATACCTTTAAGGACATGCCAAAAATATATACCATGATCTAGCCCAAGTGCATATAGTACCATATAATGCATGAACTCATAGATGCTCAAGCTAAAATGTCTCATCCACCTTCCACATGTTTTCATAAGATTCAAGATGAGATTTTGGAATAGTAATGCCATAATAACTTAATGTGATACAAATTTGGTTATCATGATGAAAATAATGGTGCATAATAGAGTGAATTCAGTCCCAAGTGAGTAAGTTATGATGGTGAGTTCTCCACCACCAATAAGTTATTACATCACAAATATGGATAATCAAGCATATATATTCATATCAAAATACATATAAAGCATCCAACCACTACAAAAACTCTTATAATTCTATCTGATAGTGAAATCTAGGAGCTTCATGTAAGCACATAGGTGGCACAACCATAATACATCCATGAAGAAGACCAACAAATGTATGGCATTTATGATTCTTTTGTGGGTCATCCTATCCACTACCAATATCATCATAGATCTTTATAGTAAGACCATACTAACCATGAGCCCAATAATCACAATCATTACTAGTAGTATCAGAGATGGACTATGCATCCACCGAATGCAATATGCCATCTAGACTAGGATCAAGGCATTTAGTTCCCTGAGATATGACATTGTAGATATGATTAATATCCTCATCAATTTTAAATAGCTCAAAATAAGGAGGTTATTGAGCATGGTCTAAGGTGATTATGATGCATTTATCATCATTCTAAACATTGATGTAGTGTTTTTTGAAGCTTAAGTTAGCATTGTTTGTATAACACCAAGGGTGACCCAAAAGAGATGGAAAGTCATCAATGTCAGCTGAATCAATCACTTCAAAGTTGCATTTGAAAGTGACACCTAAAATATCCATTGTGTCATCCTTAAGGAATCCAATAGGTAGTACACAAGTCATATTAGCCATGAAAATCACATGAGGAGAAGGCTGTAAAATAGGGATTGCCATCTTCCTTCAAGCATCCTTAGTGAGTACATTTACATCAGTGCAAGTATCAATTAGGATATCCTGAATGACCCATCCATCAATAATGGTTTTTACTAAGATCTCTTTATCCCCCTCCATATTAGGCTAGATACGAGTCTCTTGTCACCGTGCATGGTTTAAATGATGATCCTATGTAGGACTAAGTGCTTGAGGACTTAGCCAATTTCATAAAAAGGGCAGAATTTATTCATCAAGGAGTCATTTTTATAACTCATGGAACTCATCATGCACCAAGTCTTGAAGATCTATAAATTTTTACATTTTAGTGCATGTAATAACATCTCTATTCTTGAGTAACTAAATTTCTCCTTGCAACTCACATACCAAAGTCATTGTGTGATACATAACACTTCCTTCTATTACTAAGCATTCAGATAATGATTCACATGAGGATCCTCCTATTGAACCTTATCATCGGGTTGTTTTGACATGAATTGGGATGGATCACCACTTGATGTAGTAATTTTGGCTTTGGGACTAGTCGGAGTAGCAAGGTGTGGTCTTCATTGAGTATTTTTGTATCATTCTAGCACCATTTTTATTTCATTCCTTTGTGATGGTAGTATAAAATTTTGGGCATTCCTTTAGATGATTCTCATTCTTACAAAAACCACACATGGGATACACTTGGAAATCAAGTTGGTAATGCTCTGGGGAACCACACTTTTAATAGGTTCTAGGTGGAAAATGATCACCTCCACATTCATGACCATGACCTCTATAAGATCAGCCTCCACCATTGTCTTGGTTATTAGCAACATAAGTCTGACAAGTACCACACATTTTCACCTCATAAATCTCACTAACAAGATGACAATCATTGGTATTATGAATATATGCATCGTATATTTTAAAATATGAATATACATTTGATTGTGTAGTGCCATGAAGAAGGGGTAATCCCTCACATCATGCTCTTCCTATAAAATCTCATAAGATTTCTTCACCATGGTGTGAATACTCTTTTTGGGGTAGTTATTCCTATTATGACCTTCATATTCACTGTCAACACACCACAAACCACTATGAGTATCGCGAGTACTATACGGTGTGATATTTTCTAGCTAAGATGCCATAGAAATAGTTTGGGCTTCCATAAAGTGACTAACCCTATGTCTATTCTTATAATGGCTTCGGCATGAAGGGAAACTTCCAAGGCCTCACATGGCTCAATGAAGGTTCTTTGTGATAAGGTGCATCAGAAACTAAGAAACAAGGCTTCTATCAATCATTGGGCATGATGAGTGGCATTTATCTCAAAATAAATCTTAGAGAAAAGCATCTTAAAATATGCATCATACTCATACACACTCTCAATTAGTTCTTTCTTAATGTCCTTTATAGTAACAATGATATATTTTTCAAACTTTGGGATATCAAATTCCTAGAGAGAAGTTGCCTTTAGTTGTTCATAATTCACCATAGCTTGTTGCATATCAAAATTATGGTACCACTTGTGCACATGGTCTAAAAGAGTGGTGGAAAATTGAGTTTCCTTCTATTTAGTAGATGTAATGCCATGTTCTCACCATATAATTTCACACTTGTGAACATGTTCTACTCCATTTTCTACATCGTGATACTTATGTAAATGGAGCATCATCTCATAATAGATAGTGGGGAAATTAGGTGCTTGTAATGGAACTTATTATGATTCACTTCAAGTCCCTCCTGAACCTTATGGCAGAGGTCCACCAATGTCTCCTACACCAACTCTAGATCCTTTGACCGAACCGCCACTAGTACTGTATCTCACACCTCCTATAATAATACAAGTAATTGATATATGGGGTGAAAAATTAGGTTGATTAACTATGGATGGGATGGTACTCTCCACACTAGTTATGCTTGGTGTACTAGGCATTCAAAACTAAGATATATAATTGTCTTATAATGGAAAATAAATCAACAATAAACTAATCTATTGGTCTTCTTATTCAAAAAAATATATAATAGGTCTAGTATCTCATTATACACTATTGGTTTCCTAATTGCATATAAAAATGTCATCTAACTCAAGAGCATGAGCATGCACTATGTGTGGGGAACTATGCCTATCTATATTAGGTTCTTCAATCAATGCATGACTTGTTTCTCTCTCACAAACCAATGTTGGTTTTGGGTACGATCTTATGGTTAGGGATTCCTTGCTATGCCCTTTTGACTCCCTATGGACTAATACTTCCGAAGTCCTCCCAATACCTACCTAGATTACTTCCAATCATATCCCTTCACCTAGCCTCATCACATTTATGCTTTCACAACTCCCACTTACTGCCTTCCATACTAAACCAATAATCTTACATCAAAGTGTGCCCATCCATTTCCCCATTGACTACACTGCTCACATGAGAGAGTTTAGCCATCCATGAAGATGATTTTCGAGTCCAAAATCCACTATAAGATTCTTAATCTCAAGCGAAAAATTCCTAAGATACCTTCTGCACAACTCTCAGAGGAGGTGAAACTAGTATTCCTCTAAATAGGAGTAGGTTGAGATTATGTATTCTAAAATATAACTATTCAAGGTTTTGTGCCACCAAACATCCACTGCACATATCTAAGGTAATCCTAATCTTGCTAAGGTTGACTAAAACTCTACTAACTAAGTGATATTCTATTTGTATTTTCTTGATTGGTCTTGTGCATACACTAAAATCTAAGCATGAAGGTGAACATGCACTTCTATAAAGAATTCTTCATAGAGTGAGTTATATAGATGTTGTTCTACCCATGCACATGTAGAATTGTTGGTTCAAGATATGGTAATGCAAAATTATCTTATAATTTAGTAACCCATCACTCAACATTCTATCAAGATAGCCATTCAACCATCTTCCCACCATCATGCAAATAATCATTACATGTCCCATCAATAAAACCAAAATATTGGGCTTTTTTCCTTTAATATGGCATATCTTTTCACTAGTTCCATGCCTAAGAAAATAAGAGTTACAATGTGCTAGCATACTGACATATCATGTAATAAAATGTTATCATGCACTCACTTTAAACATGCACATTAATATTTATTCCTGTTGGTTTTATTGCATGAGGGTGTATTCATCTACTTTCCTAAACTAGGTTGTTTGAACAAGAACTTGGTCCTAAACTCATACTTAGTCCCGTATCTAACTTATCTATTTGTTCATCACTTAACTAACAAAATAAAAATAAGTTGGTGTAAACTAACGACAAAGAATATCAACTCCATCATAACCATAGACAAATGAACACAAACATTACATCAACAATCAATTATAAAAGTAAATACACATAATATGACTCATCAATAATCATCAATGGAATTGAGTCATGGCAATCCATTTACAATAAAATTCTATGAACCTAGGCCTAACTACCCCTATATTCTATCTATAGTGGATCATCATCATCATCATTCACCTATCTTCTCACATGTCAATGATGGATTCATGCTTGACTTAGTCTTTACAATGTTACTGTGAACCGTTCCATAATCATCTTTTATTTTAGTGCTTTCTCCAAGTCTTCTACTAATATATGATTATGACGTTCCTGGGATCTCTGTGTATCATGCTTATTTGTTCTATGGGACTTTCTTCTTCCATGCCATGGAATCCCTTGCCATGGTATTTTGTACCACAGTATTCTATGTTGTGTTTCTCCCATGCTACTTGTTATTAAAATTACTTAGCCAAAAATGTCATCAAAATTGGGGGTCCAACAATATAGATAAAAAATATAACATACATATGTCATAGATAACATGCACTGTAGTTTTTTAAACTTATTATTAAATTATGTTTTAAATCATCAACATTATTTTTTTATCATTATCATATGACAAACTATTAATTATTATTAAATATATTTTTGAATGGTTAACATTATTCTTCTATCAACATCTTATAGTTATAAAAATATTTTTTTGGGTTTCAAGATTTGAATAAGATAAATTTGATTTATATATCTAATATTCTTATTTTATAGGTTTTGGGCCTATTTATTTGGGTTCATTTTTTGTGTTCAATTTTCGGTGTTTTTTGGGTTTCAATATTTATGGTTTCTATATTTGCTGATATTAGGTTTTACAATTTTTGAATTTCAAGGTTTATGTTTTTTGTTTGGAGCTTTCAGGTTTTAGTTTTTGAGGCTTTCAGGGTCTAATTAAGGTGCTACTATATAGAAAGTGTTTTGACACTTAGATCCTATTTGTGACACTCAGATTAGCCCTTGTCCTAGATTGCATCATTTAGATCTTCCATCTTATTCAATTTCCATCTAAATACTTGACTACATTATTTATTATTATTTTTAGAAAGGTCAAACTAGGTCAATTTCATTATAAAGTAGTGGTTGTATTTATTACATATTTCTATCATAATTACTATAATTAGACCCTTTAACAACCTAGGGATTAAAATCCATAAACACTACAAATTTAAATCATTTGGTGAACCAAACTTACTTAGAATACTACTCAAACCTGAACCTTAGAATACTTTTAGGGTTTTCTATTTATAACCTTATAGGACCCATATTCAGATTTTAGATCTATATATATTCTAATTTTTATTTCGTATAATCATGATAATAATGACAAAATAAGTTTATCACTTTTTAATGGAAAGTCTAATCCTTTCATTTGCATGTTTGTTTCCTTTAGTTTAGAATGAACTCAAAGAAGACATAAACACATGCATACATGATGCTTTCTATCAATTGAATTGTATGTTATGTTCCAATATTTATTTATCATGTTATTTTTCTCTTATGTGGAATT
>JARHVA010002615.1:1775000-1777500 GCA_037957365.1 Torreya grandis
ATAGTTTTAGTTACCACTTTTAGTACAATGGTGTCTGATTGTTTTTTAGATATATATAATTTTCTACATAAATATATTACACCAGACACTTTCACAAGGAATGATAAGTAAAATATAAAACTAAATTCCCTTTGATATGTCATTATTATTAGGGACTTATTCCAATAATTTTTTTAGGGACATTTACTTTGATGTCTAATAGTCAAGGATGCTAAGTTGGCCATTAGACAGGTGCATGACAATGAATGCAATGGCCATTTCAATGGTAAAGCAATGTCACACAATTTACTTATACAAGGTTACTATTGGCCAACCATGGAACAAAAATATCAAGAATATGCCAAGTTATGCAACAAATTTCAGTCCCATGATAACCTACACCATGTCCCTTCACAATAGTTACAACCCATAGTATCCCCATGGTCGTTCATGCTATAGGGCTTTGATCTAATTGATAAGATAAATCCAAAATATATAGGAGGTCATAAACTCATTATCATAGCTATAAAATACTTTACAAAATGGGTGGAATCCATTCTATTACAATCCATAAATAGATAAGATTTATGCTATTGTCTCATGACCAATATTATTTCCTGCTTTGGTCTCCCAATGGCCATCATTATAGACAATGGAACTTATTTTAAGAATAAAATAATAAAGTAATTTTGTGCTAAATTTGAGATCCAACACACATTATCTACACTATACTACCTATAGGGTAATGGTCAAGTAGAAGCTACAAATAGGATAATTCACAATATCCTTAGTAAAATGGTTACCAAATTTGATGATGATTATCATAATCAACTCATCAATACATTATGGGACTACCGCACTAGCATTCACACACTAACATGAACTGCTTCTTATTCACTAGTATATATCATAGAAGTAGTTATCCCACTAGAATTTGAAATCCCATCTTTATAAGTATCATTAAAATGGCTTATTACAGATGATCAATATAGATAAATATGTCTCCATGAAATAGAACAATTGGATCACACATGCATTCAAGTTGCGAAACATCTCAGAGCATATCATAAACAAATCTAGTGGGCCTATAATAACCATATTCATAGTAGAGAATTCAAAGTCAATGAATTGCTTTTAAAATAAAATATCAGAAACACCAATGCCAAAGAAGAAAAGAAAGAAAAATTCAAACCAAATTGGCTTGGGTTATATTTATTCACAAAAAGGCTTATCCCTAATGTATTTCATCTAGCTTCACTTGATGATAAGGCAATCAACAAACCATTGAACATCGTGCATCTATGGAGATTTTATATATAAAATTTTCTTCATGTTTTTTGTACATAGATTATATCTAGAAATATAAAAATAATATAACATGTTAAAACACAAAAAAATTCAAATATTTACTCATAAAATACAAATTATAGATTGTATGCATTATAATTTTTACACTTCTTATACTTGCCAGACACTACATATGTTATCTTAGTAGAGTTAGTTGTTATCATACATATATTCTTCCCTTATTATTTTCAAGTGTTCACAGATACTTACAAGACCCAGGTCCACTACACGGAACTAGATTTTCTACTATCTACTCATTGGGGGCATATACATAGATACACAGATTCCTCATTTGATACATTTGATCATTTGGGGGCATCCTATACATAGATTTGATTGTTAGGTTGCATATTTCTAAAATCTAAATCACAAATTTAGCATTGTTTTATCTTGATATTGATCATCCTAAACCCACTTATATTTTTTACCAATTACTACTACTACTTTAGACTCAACTTATGTATATTTTTACTCTTATACAGATTTGCGACACATGTTCATGAATAATTTCATTTATATATTTCTTAGTATAGAATTGATTGTGTATTTATGTTTCTTCTATTCAGGGGCATTTGAATATGCCATTTTTCTATGACTCTATGCCATTTATTTTTATTGTATGTATGATTTGGACATGTGCCCATGTCCTTGTGTGTGCCTTCTTGATTGTGTATATGGACATTTAAACATGTCCTTCCATGTGGCTCTAATCCAAATTGCTTGTTGTTTGTGTATGTGAACATTTGAACGTGTCCTTGTATGTCTTACTTTCTCAGATTTAATGACATGTGCTCACGTCCCTTGTATTGTGGTCCCTTGGCCTACTTTGTGTGCCTCATGTATGTGGTATGTGTGATTTCTTGTATGCATCATGCCCATGACACTTGTCTCCTACTTGTTACACACTCTAGTTTTCAATGCCATGAGGGACCTGATGCATCTCCTCTTCCTACTTGGGTGTCATGATGGACATCACGCCCTATCCCCCAAGGTAACTACTCAATTATTACTCAAATTTGTTATCCATATACATTTTTATATCGATCTTTATAGATTTGTAAATGTTAGATATAAAATACATCATACATTATAATGTTAAGCTCATATTATATTACATTCTGATGTCATGTTTGCACATGATATTAGTTTATTACATAGGTATCATTTATGTTCT
>JARHVA010002615.1:1782500-1907500 GCA_037957365.1 Torreya grandis
GTTAAGTGAATCACCCCCTACAAGAACCACTCAATTTAGAATTTTATATGGTAGTGGGGTTTCCACACTTTTCCATGGAGTAAAAAAGATGGATGTGGGTTTATATAATTCTAATGTGCTTTCCAACTTTCGCTAAAATAAATTATGATGACTTACATGACCTATAAAATAAACCTTACTATGAATAAATTTAAACCATGAGGTGAAAACTATTTCAACAAATATAACCTTCCCAACATACACTTTATGTGTCATTACACCAATGGTGTTTCCTTATTATAATTAATATTTTACACAAATAGTTGAACAAACAATATTCATTTCACTTTGACGTATAAATCCAATAAAATAATTACATATATTATATTTATAATTAAAATATAACATGTATATATCATCTATAACATACAAAGTACATATTCAAAATATAAAGCACATATATGTCATAGGTAACATGCACATGGAAATTTTATATAAATCTTTAATCGTTTTTCTTTTTTCTTTTTATCTTTATCTTTTTTCTTTTCCTTTCTTTTTAAAAAGTTTTTGGGATCTAAATTTTTAGGTTATGAGTTCTTAGGTTTTGGGATTACTAGTTTCAGTTTTAAAGTTTCAAGGTTGCAAAGGTTTACAGGTTTTAAGATTTATGGTTTTTTTTTTTTTTTTTTTTTCTAATTTTAAAGTTAAAAAATTTCAAAGTTTTTAAATTAAAAATTAAAAATTAAAAATTCAATTTTTTTATTTTCAAACCTTTAAATCCAATCTCATTGAATTGAATGCATCATAAAATTTTCAAATACAATTGTTAATAATATAATATATATAACATTATTTTATATTTATATATATATATATATATATATATATATAAAAGCCTTATTTATAATATAAGTAAATACTACGCAGGTACATACATTATATGTATAATGATAGATGAGATATATTAGGTGAATATGCAATATCATTTTTAATTGGTCGGTAAATTGGGGTCATCGATTATTAAGGTGACGGCCACCACTCATACTACGTTCTACAGCCATAAATAAATACTACGTTTACAACTATAAATACATACATTCTGCATATTGAATGGACCACTACAACATTTATTTGCCTTTCAATCACCAACGTTAGGGTTGTTTAATCTTGGCCCAATCTTTTGAATGGGAAAACGCCATGTCAAGCCGAGCTTATTAATTACTCTTCATGTGTAGTCTTTATTTTCTGCATAACAATCTGCGTAGGAATGCCAAACTTCAAGAAAATTGTCAGTGCCTTTCTGCTGCTGAAATCCTGTTTTACTCAGTTCGTTATTTTTCTGCTGCAGTTGGGGAAAGACAGAGAAAATAATAATGGGTAGAGCCCCTTACAGCGAAAAATTGGGCCTGAACAAAGGGCTTTGGACCTCTGATGAAGACAAGATTCTTGTCGACTATATTCAGAAAAATGGCTATGGACGCTGGCGTGCTGTTCCGAAGCAAGCTGGTCTGTATATAATATACGTTACTCATTAATTTCATTTCTATAAAATATTGCATTTGAACTCAAGTGTCCATGTTGTGGTTAAAATATGCTTTACATTGTAGAATACATGCATTTTTTTGTACGTAGGAAACGAGATCGATTATATATAGATGATTCGTCTTGGCAAAACAAATTCTGCAAAGGAAGAGGAAATAGTTTGCAGATTCGAACATGCTACATGAGAACTTACGTATATACGTTGTGAATATATACAATATGAATGTGGACAGGGCTTTTGAGGTGTGGGAAGAGTTGCCGCCTGCGTTGGCTTAATTACCTAAGACCAGATATCAGGAGAGGTCGATTTAGCCCAGAAGAAGAAAGAAGTATCATTCAGCTGCATGCAATTCTAGGCAACAGGTATAGCAAAATATACTATTATCTATTATCACTGAAAGATTGATTGTGAACTGTGCGTAGATATATTGTTTACAATCATCTGCTGGTATTATAAGATTTTGCCCTCATTACTGCTGCATTGCATTAAAAAGTAATGTTGAAATTGCCAGTTTAATGGCTATTGGGTAAAGTTTTTGTAGTCATTAGTGTTGCATTTAAAAGTATTGTTGCCAGTTTATGTTATGAATTGAAAGGTTTTGTGACCAGTTTTTCTTATTGATGTAACAATGGTACCAAAAGGCGCTCTTGTTTAACTATCATCTGAAAGTAAACAACAGTTGAAAGCACCCGCTGTCAAAGCATTTTTTTGTCTTTTAGTGGAACAATTGCAATCTTCTTTTAATTTGATTGAACCCTGCAGATGGTCTACAATAGCTTCCCAGCTGCCAGGGAGAACCGACAATGAGATTAAGAACTTCTGGAACACCCACCTGAAGAAAAAGCTGTTGCGAATGGGATTGGATCCATCCACCCATGCACCCAGATCTGAGACAAACACTGAACAGGGATCTCAGTCATCAGCACTGATGAGGCACATGTCACAGTGGGAAAATGCAAGGCTTGAAGCTGAAGCAAGGCTCTCCAGAGAATCTACTTCATTTCGTAAGTTGATGGGAAACGATGATGTGGAGGTCTATGCCAAGGCACCCACTGACGTTTTGTTGAAGCTATGGAATTCAGAAGCAGGCAAGGCCTTCAGGAAGGAGGACATTACTAATAACAATGGCGACAACTCACACGGTCGAGTAGATCACGATCAGGAGCATGCCTTGTCGTGGACTGATACAACTCTCCAGTTGAAGTATAATCCACTTTCATCCCTATGCTCTGGTTGCAGCTTTCATCATCTTCACATGGATCAACCCAATCAAGATAATTTAACTGATTGGATTGGAAAGGCTAAATCCAATGATTCTTCCTCTGCTGATATGCCCGGAGTCCAAACAGAAAACGGTATGTCCACCCATTATGGAAACTCTAGCTGTGATAAATTAGTCCAAGGTCATGATGATCATAATCGTGACATACAGAGTTGGACAGACCTGCTCCTGGACATCCCTGATAACAGTACTGTTAATAATAACAATGATCTGAATAACATAACCTCCATGATGACAGGGTTGAGTACAAGATTTCAGCAGCAGTCAGCTTGGCCATGGCAAGAATTACGCCTAGATGAGGACAAGCATGACTGGAACAATGTTTTAAATTGAGAGAGAGATGTGCCTCAACAAGCTGTAATAATAATATGTACGCAGAGCTACGCGCTCTATAGCAGTTATATTTATATGTATATATATATATATATATATTCTTAGTGAGAACGCGAACAATAAGGTCAAGTATTACTTGAACAATATTATATGACAGATATGTGCGTCAATAAGCCTTATAATGTTGATGTACAGTGTCCTTTTTCCTAGAACCATTTTATCAATGTAATTAGTTTCTTTATATATTGATTGTTCTGTCAGTGTTTTGAGCTCATGTTTGGTCTCCTAAAGTGTCTTCTAATTGATTTTTATAGATAAATCCAAATAATCCTATGGAAAAACGATTAACCATGTGACACGTTATGTAGGACATTAAATTTTTATTTTTAATATTATTTTTTAAAATTTATTTGAGTAAGTTTATGCGTTGATTATTGAATATCTGTTCTATAAAACTATTTAAGAGTAGGTTCATATGTTGATTATTCTCATTAAAAATATTTAAGAGTAGGTTCATGTATTGGTTATTAATATGACATATAATTATAATTTCAAATTTATAAATAAAGATTATGACTATTCATTTTAAAATATATCTATATTTTGGTTATTATAATTTTATTTTTAATTTAAGTAATTTTTTAATGTAATATGTATTATAACAATGTCTATACATTACATTTATTAATACAATTTAAAAAATAAAAATGAATTGGAAATATATTATCATATTTATTAATAAAAATATAGAGATAGAAGATGGCTCCACCAATAACAGATTTAACACCACCAAATCATCATAGATATTACCTTACACAACTAGAGGCATAGACACTCCCCCTGAGCAATGGACGAATGAGTATCATAATATCCATGTCATCATGAGCATAAAATGCCCAATATGACGACCCAATGATAGACTTTCCATGTACTTGTAGACGTGAACCTCTTTGTTGGGGACCTAAGGGGTGGAGAAGCGACTATGTGACTGATTTTGTTACCTTCTTGGTGCTAGTGGATGAGAACCCTACAATGGGATATAAGGAGGAATCTTACTTATGGTACAAGGACCAGTCCCTCAGTCATGGAGAAAGTCTTTCAAGTGTTAATGTTCCAAGTCAACTTTATTAGTCTATGCTTGAAGCTAAAAGAATGTAGAGGTGAGTAAATAAACATTATCATTAGTGATTTTTTTGTGAAATAATCTCATTACTAAAGATATAAAAATTAATAGTTATCTAATGATGGAAAAAATAGAATCTCTGAAAAATCCCAAATAAGAGAAATATATGTTGGCCACTAAACATAGTCTCCAAACAAAACAATCCTTTAATTGATGGGCTCTAATTCAAAAGGAATTAAACATTATGAATCCACTACCAAACATCACATAAATATGGGTAGGTCCAAAATAAATGCTTAAAAGTTTCCCATCTAATACATGTAGGGCACTTAGGATTAAAAATTACAATGTAATATAGTACCTCTACTAGTGAAAGGCCTTGGGTAAACTAAATACTAGAAAAAATGAGAAATATTTAGCTTGATATTTGATTCTTAAATTTGGTTAAGACATGAGTGCCAATATTAGGGTGAAGGGTTTAGACTTTACTAGCTACTTAACTTTCCAAGAGTCGAAGATAAGGAACTCGTAATTTGATTAAAAAAGGTTCTAAAAAATAAATTTTAAATGAAGTGTCACAATTCCAAAGCGAATGTTTTGCTATGCCATTAGTAGTTAAAGACCTAAATTGTGCATCACAACATAAATCATAGTATAAACTAGGAACCCATGGAGTATGATTTAGAGAAGAGATCAAATCTTGCACAATACAAATGCCTTTCTTAGAAAAATTTACTAGCAGTCCCTATAAATTCTCATCATGACATGTTAAGGTTGTAGTAGATTCTAATTATAATACAATCAAAAGTTTGAAGGTATATAAATTAATAATTGTAAAGTATTTTATCTCATATTAAACCTTACTTAGGACCATAATACACTCAATAGGTTACTATGTATTCTAAAACATTTAGACAAAAAAAATATACATATACTTGTGAATAACCTATGGGTGTGTGTGCACGTGTACACATACATGCACGTTCATAGATGCATGTGTGTGGGTGTTTACATGTGTACACACACACACGTGTGTGTGTGTGTGTGTGTGTGTGTGTGTGTGTGTGTGTGTGTGTGTGTGTGTGTGTGTGTGTGTGTGTGTGTGTGTGTGTGTGTGTGTGTGTGTGTGTGTGTGTGTGTGTGCGTGCACGCGCGCGCATGCATGTGTGATGTGTGTGTTCATGTATCTGTGTGCGTGTATGTATTTTAGTAGAGTATATTAGCTAAAGATACATAACACAACTAAATACAAAGTAAAATTATATTGTATATTAACTATTATCACAAATTTGAAGAACTTTTTCATAATTCAATTATACACTATTTTTAGAGTCTACATGACTCTTCAAATTTTTGAATATTCATTTATTATTCCTTTCAATCATAGGAAATTTTTAATATTTTTTTTGTCTTATCCAGTTACATAAAAAGGTACAAAATACTACATGTCTCAACTAGAACTATAAAAACAATGCTTGTGACTTACCATTCATAATTATATACTAACACTTTTCCAAATCTTAAATAATTGTCTCATCTGGAGATAAAATTTAACATAAAATGTGTGTTATCCTACGTCATGTTCAACTATTGGGTGATATTCATAGAATATTTATCCTATACCATGGTTTTAAACTTTGTCCACATTTTTTCAATAAGTTGAAGACAACTAGATTTTGTATTAGACACTTTGGAAACATCAACCATGCCATACTTTGACATACTTTAACATTGTTTATATATTTGAATCTTGGGCACACTTTCCATCTACTCATATACAAACTTGTTGTCTTATCCAACTGTATTCACCATATATATTGATTCAAGATCAACCTAGTATGTGCAAAAACATTTTAAAGTCTTAATTATACCTTCTCCATAACTTAGATCACTGATTTTACACTTCTAGGAAAGTACTAGTAACAACTAGGCAATTACAATTATCATAGGTGTTTGCCTTTGACATCAATGTCCATGAATACTCAATGCATATTTTTCAAAATAGGAAGTCCCCTTAGGTTATCCTAGATATGTTTCATGGGTTAATCACAACAAAAAATAATTAAGAGTTAGATATAATTTTACAAACAAATCCCAAGGTTATTCTCACTTGGTAACATGGTGATCACCTTGAGAAACGTTAAAAAAAATTGAGGAATCAATTATCACTGTCATTAGACATTACAAAAAAATCATACATATTTGAAAACCCCTCAAATAAATATCCCTAGAGCCAAGTCTTAATACACACAAATGTCAAAATTGCATGGTGCCAAGTGTCAAAAGGTAAACACTACATTCCATTCTAGATTGATACGATGTTGCATTCACACACATGAGAAATATGTGCATTTTGAGCCCATTTCAGAGTGTTGGAACATACAAAATGTGTATCCATTTATTGGGGAATGGTTTGGGGTGTTCAACCTAAAATACTAACCCCCTTTTCAAGGTTCATATTATTGTCAAAAACACAAGTAGTGCTTAAATGTAAGGAAAAGGAAATAGAGATTGGTGCACATAACTGAAGGTAAACACTCACACAAGATGTATCTAAGGCATAGGTGAAACATTCCTATAACTTAGAAATGTTCACAACATAAATGGACACTTACATAAAAGTCTAGATAGTCTTAGTTACCATATGAATTGGACATTACTAACATCATCCAGTTAGGGTTTGAGCCATTTTTTTGATCTTATATATGAAGCATATACATGACAATTATATTTTAAATAATTTCTTCTATAAGTGACATAATATCATAATAATATAAGTACACTTCTACCCTCTTACTTTGTCATTTACATGTATTTTAATTGAAATATTTATCTATCCAAGTTCATATTTGTGTATTTATTACTATGTTTTATAAAATATGATCTCCCATAGTTTACACTATTTTAGGACATATGAGTCCAAAATAAGTAAAAAATTTTGGTGAAAATGATCATTGAGTTGAGCATGAAAAAACCGTAGTTTTCCTATTAGATTAAGGTTTTAATTATTTTAAGGTTTCAATTGAATTTCCTATTAGGGTTTTAATTCTAGATCTAATTTATGATTTCCCATTATAACACAAGAAAATATGTTTTTCTCTCTTTTTCCTAAGCTTTCTTAGTACTTTCATGCATACATCATATGTCATCTAAAAAGGTTATGTCTCCTTTACCCATATATACAAAAGTGATTGGTTAAGTAGGATTGTAATCGATCATATTCAGATTCCTTTAACTCAATCCCATGTTTATTTTACAACTAAAATGATGTAAATAAATGATATACATGTTTTTATTCTAGTGATACAAACATTGATAAGGAACACATAGACATAGAATAAAATGTTATCAATGTTGTTATAGATGATATTTAAAATTATTAAGAAGAGGATATGCAATATGATGATGAATATCATGGTAAAATAAATATTGATGAGTTTAATAGTGTATATCCTAAAAAAATATAAACACTTTCAAATTTTTGAAACATAATAAATAAGCTAGGTACAAACATTGATACTATCTTGAACCTACTAAGAATACAAGCTTCTTAAGGAAACCAATCTTGAGCATCAACACATGATGAAATTTTAAATGATACTAATCCATATTATAGAGGATTAGATCATAAAATATGTGTTTGGAACATTATTCCTACTACTATTATTCATGTGTTTATACCTTTGGCTACATAAGTGATTCCTACACCTAGCATACATATTATGGGGGAAACATAATTTATGCCCAAGGTATATATGGCTATCCATACACAATGTAATTTTATGCCTCCTAGGATTATAAATCATGTTACACCACCTATTTCAAATCAATCTAAGATGCATACCAATCAAATGCTTATATAAAAATTGTTAGATATTAAATTAAAAGTTTCTCATATGGAATAGAACATGACATTTGACAAACTCTCAAGCACTATCGAAAAACCTTTAGACCCAAATATTTATAGTTAAATTTCACCTATATAATTTTTTGTAGTTTATCTTATGTTAGTCTATGATAAAGGTGATCCTAAAAACATCTTAGAACTTTTTGTGAAACATGTTTAGATTTTGCGTCTAATGATAATTTACTAACAAATAGTTTTTCTAATAACTTTAATGACTATGCATTGCAATGGTTGTATGGCCTTAATATTCAATCAATACATATGTTAAATTTTATGGATAACCAATTATTATCTCATTTTTCTATCAACATTGATTAGAAGGTGTCTTATGCTCAAATTGTAAAACTCAAGTAAGGACCTAATAAACCCACTAGTTACTATGTGCTTCACTATAAGATTATGCTTTCAAAAATGACAAATCCTATGGCTGAAAATTAATTATAATACATATTTAAGCAAACCCTAATTTTTCATATCCATGAGTCTATTATGTTCAAATAATTCCAATAGTTTTATAAATTTTTTCTTATTTTTAAATACTTCGAGGTCAAGCTAATTCCCGTGAACAAGTTAAAATTTGGCACTAACCTTCTAAAATATTATAATTCTAATTTTTAATTCAAACCATATTTGAAATCCAAGACTAATGATACTAAAAATGAGGCTAAGGAAATGATCAATAGTTTCATAACCAACAGATAAGAATTTATTTTTAGATCCTTAACAAAGGCACTTTGCATAATTATTAGAAACTCTTCATAACATGTGTTACAAAATTTAATTAAATTCAACCTCATATCTCTCCCTCCACCAATGGAACTTGATATGACAAAATTTATGACTTTAAGGGTTCAATATCAATACATATTGTGCTCTCCATAGATACAGAAAACATTAAACTAATAAATGATTTGGCATGAGACAAAAGCTATATGACTTAATTGAGAATAACATTATTAAGATCAATGATGTTAGCACACCTAATAATTATGAGATTTCACAACCTAAGTGAATATTAATATATTTTTGGATCCATTTATGAAACATGTAGTTTAATAAACATAGACTAAGTTTAAGATACATATGACATAAAATGTCCATTATTCATTATCTTCTTATGTTTATATAATTGAGGAGGTTCATCCTATAGATGGTCTTATTGGTACACTTGTAAACACACAAGTACATTAACCTATAATCACATTCAATGAATATGAAATTATTGATGACTATTCTATTAATCCATATTTTTTCATACATGCTTTCATTGACTCACATCCTATTCATAATATTATGGTGGATAATGGATAGAGTTGAAATATTTGACTTATGAAATTTCTTGTTATTATTGGGTATAAACGTATAAACTTAATTTATATGATGAATACAATAAAATATTTTAATGAAAAATAATGAAACCCTCTTCAAAGTATCATGTTACAACTTATAGTACATTTTACATTAATTTCTACTTAGTTCTTGGTTCTTAGTTTTTCCTAACACTAGAGCATTTGACATGATATTAGGACATCCATGGATAAACCCACATTTGAATAAATGTGTACTTATTATACATAATATAGACTTACAATATCATCATTTCTAATATTATAGGTGTATTATTATTTTTTATTGAAAAACTAAGTATAAAAATTAAATTCCAATATTAGTAGTTTTGGTTTATAGCTAGTGTGATATCAGATTCTAATTTTTCTAGTATTAAATTTTAAAACATGAGATATTAAGTTCCAATATTTATATGATTTTTTTAAAACTAGTGTGATATTGAAATAACTTTTTCTCATTATTAGTTTTAAATTTTTTTACTTACACAATAATTATCTATTTGAGACAACATAGATGTTCAATTAGAAACCCCACATTATATAAGGATCACTCATTAAAATTTATAAATAATGTGGCCACCTTATGCACATATATTTATGTGTAAGATTTGGTTCTCTATGACCATGGTAAAGCTAAAAATGTTGAAATTAATTGTGGAATAAAATTATATAAATATTAGATATGGTCTTTGTCATATCATAGTTTTGGTATTGATAATTTATTTGAGAGGGCCACATAGTAACTATGATTAATTTTATATTGTTTACATATAACTTATTAAGCGAAGTGATCACAAGTGGTCTATGATGAGGCCAAAATGCACCCATTTCAGCACCATGGCCCATGGACTTTTCAATATTGGGTTACAACCCCATTATCATGCCAACTTGTGGGAGTGTATATACCAAAACTACCACAATTTGGAATCCAATAATTAATTTAGGTGGGGCCACATGTACAAATGATAATCTCTTTGATTTCAAGGATCTACGTGGACATATGACAATCCTCATGGTTATATATATAAGAACCTGTGGTTTTAATTATACTTGCAAATATTTTCTTATGGTTATATATATAATACCATGTGCTTTTAATTATAAGTGCAAAGATTTTCTTTGGTTGATGCGATTAAATTGACCATGTAGTATAAAGGGAATAACTATCCCTTTGTTTCGAACATGACACTAATTATTTTACACTATTTTGATCATGTCAACCTTAATTAGGATAAAAATGGAATATTAATTTAGATTATAATATATTATAATTTATTATATATATGAGTATAACATGTTGTAATTTATTTGATAATTGAATTTTATAAATATAGAAAGTAAAATAATAGGATGAAATACTTATATTTATTAAGTTTTATGTAGGATTGAGATAAGTGGTAAGAAATATGGAGGATGGCATGTTTAACTATGAGTTTCTTCGATTAAGATTTATATTTTTTACTTTACTAAGATGAAACCATAAGTGTTGGATTGGTAGCATCCAACATTATGTTTTGAACTAGACAATTATATTTTTGTATATTTTTCCTTTTTATTTTATTACAAACCTCTACAATTGTTTGTAATGTGTCGTTATGTGCAATGCCATAGTATTATTGCTTGTGCAGTACCAAAAAATATCTCCTTATCTTCAAAACCCTAGGTTGACGTTATTATTTTTTTAATCCAAAAAAATGGGAAAAAATGTGGGCTAATCTAACCTCAACTAGTCCCAATGATTGAGTGAGTATTGCTTATATATCTAATACTCCAAGGAGAGAAGTCAAAATGCATGTTGTTCTCCCCATTAGGTGTATGTGTGTAATAGAGCTTCTTGATTGTATGCAACATATGATCTCATTTTTTACACTTGGAAAATGAAAAATTTGGCTTGGCTCATGAGTGATTTAAACTTCGTAGGGTCCACATAATTTTAGTGACTAATTTTTTTATTTGGGAAGAATATGATTGTATTCTTGAAAGTGCAAGTGTTTGAGTGTGCTTGGTAAGTGTTTTACAGATGATCAATAAGCCTAAACTATTTTATATTTATATAATTCCAATTGGGTAATATCCCATCCCACCGATAGACTATGAAAATGGGCTGACCCATAGGATTTATTTGATTTTGAATATTGATTATTTTTTGGTGAGATATAAAATCATCACTTTCAAACATAACTCTCTAGATGGTATGTTTCAAATAGTACATTTCTATCTAAGAGAAAGAAGTATTGATATGATCATATAGAGATGTTTGAGTAAGATAGTTTAAAAAATAGTTTTGGTTTCATGTAAGTAATTGACAATAACTTGGAAGGAATGGACCATATATAGTATGCATGTTTAAGATAATGGAATATTATATTCATATATGTGTGCACAAGTCATATAGGGTGAAGGTAGGTAAAAAATAACATTTTCAAGTGTCTAATAGTATATATGTGTATCTACAAATTGTCTGTTTTATTATAGTATTGTAATGTAAAATAAATACTTTATCTTTGGGAGAAGAAGGCTCTAAATGTGCAAGTTGTTCCCATAAAAAATATAGTGAAAATGTGGTAGTCTATGTCTATAGAATGAAATTTGAAATGTGATCTATACTTGAAATTTGAAAGATATTTTAGAGCAAGGAAGGAGTACACATGCAGGTGGGTAGAATCATGTTGCTTGTAACTTGTTAGAGATGATTCTTCCATATTAAATAATTAGATAATGGTTCCTCATGTTAAACCATTAGAAAATTAAGGGGATCAAAAATAAAATTTTGTAAAACTATGCAAACCGATGGCTTTGGAAAACAAATGTCCTAACCCTCATGTGTAACAACTAGTTCCTAGGTCATTAAGAATCATTGAACCTCAACCACACTAACTCAAATAGCTAATATATCTCTAATATTTAACCTAAATATAGTAAAGTGGAAGCCACACAATGGGCTCTGTATGATAAATACCAAGGTTTTTTAGTTTCATTGAACCTCAACTACATAGCCTCAAAAAATATGAATCAACCACCGTAGATAGACTAATAGATTTTAGGTTTATCATTACTTGGTACCATCAAATTGTGTTTGAAAATAAAATATAAATACAAGTTCTCATTTAAAATATGTAAATGTGCATGAACATGTATCATGTGCTCTGAATCATGGCCAACTATTATTTGAAATAGTGTATTTGTGCATGAACATGTATCATGCCCCACTGAATTGATGCCAAATAATAAAAAATGCTATGTATCTACATGTAAATCTAATAAAATATATCTCAAATGTATATGTATGTGTAAAATTTTAATTTATGTTCCTATAAACTGTGTGTACACGCATGGAATATGCACTAAATGTTTTCTATTTTTTTAACATGTAACTCATGAATCTATAAATTGAGTGCATATGCATGATATATTACCTTAGAATATGTACCAATGTGTGAATATATGTCTCATATATGAACCATTATAAAATATGTGAATTGTGTATTCTACCTCAAATCTATTTTTCTAATCATGGAGGCTTATGTCTCTATGACATGTCCACTAATATATACCTCTTTTAAGGTGAATGACATAGCCTAAAAGTCACTCATTTCAAAATGAAGAGGTAACTATATCATTTATAAAGATATAATCATGTAGAATCATGTCAACATGTGGATAATATGTCATGAGAATAGTGTATATGTCATCAAGCCATGCATGCAAGGAGTGTAATTCAAGGCATATAATGTCATGTCAAGATAGATGTATTAATTTGGCACAAGAGGTAACCATCATTGATATAATAATTGAATAATAATACATAATAAATTAGTGCATGATATAGATCATGGTACCTCATAAAAATACGGGGGTAGATGATAAGGATCACAACACCCATAAACATAACAATTTCATAAGCTGAACAAGCTCAACAAATAATGTCACACAATAACACTGACTGTAGGCCAAGGGCCACATATAAGGAACTTAAATGTGTCACAAAAAATAAGGGACATAGAATAAAACAAGAGACAAATGAATGTTGACCACTCAAGGCCAAGGTATGTACACAATACAACATAAACGGTTAACCTATTGTGAAGAGAAAAAACATCAATGAACCATAGAACACGTGAAAATTAGTCTACACCATCCATGTATATTGATGCCACATCATAGTATAGTAGTAAATATATGTAGAACTATATAATATATGAGTAATTAATAAGGAATTTGTATGGAATCTATATATCTCAACATGGTAAAAGGTCATAAAAAGATATAACTTTTGATAGTGCAACATGTAGAAGAAGTTTCCCCTGGCATTGTCATGGCCTCTAGGTATATGAAAATCTAACATCTATGTGTCCATGTTTGATATGTATGTCCTACATCACATTATTATACCATAAAATACATGCATTTATGAAAAGAGTGTACCATCTACCAAACATGTGATAAACAACATATGCAAACAATGTAACTAGCGATCATGCCATGCTTAGGTCATGCTTTTTGTTTTTTTTAATATTTGTTCTTTATTTTTTTGAATTTTTTATATTTATGATTTATTTTATTTTAAAAAATGTGCTAACCAATTATCCCATAAATGGGATAGTCATTGAGAGTGCCTATATTGTATGGTGCAAGGTTACCTTTTGTAAGAAAAATGTAATAGGTGTAGGTATATTAGAATTTATGAAGGAATTGAATGATGTAATTTAACTATCATCATCACTAATCATAATATCTTGTATATGATGGACATCTATATAAGGACTAAGAACTTATATTGATGCTTTTGTTAGTTGTGGAACATGCTAAAATACCCATGGTACTAGCTTGGTGTATGTTTTAATATATAATGGACTATTTGAGTCTTAAATAAGTCTCTAATTTAGGAACTACTATAAAACTAGATGTCTAGTGGAGTCCACTAATCTCATGTATAGATAGATCCTAAATGGGTGGAACATCTGCCCCCATATAATGATCTTGAATAGGGGTAATGATAAACTATGGTGGTGGTGGGTGTGGAGGAGGAGATAACACTTGATAAAGAGGGTACTTGTAGTGAATGCATGAAATTATGACTATGTTATTGCAATGTATATACTTAATATAATAATGCATTGTAAATGGTACTACACAAAGAATTTGTATCTAAGGGCATCCTAACAACATGTCAAAGACCCCATTACTTAGTATAACTAAGAATGAAGTAGCCACTATCGTGGAGCCTACTTCAAGAGGTAAAAAAATGGATATGAGAGTGTCTTATATTTTTACATTGAATATTTTAACCACTCTTGTAGTATCTTGTAAATATTTTTGTGTGTGTCCAAATGAGTTAAGAAGTGTTATTGTGTAAAATGTTTCTCTTGAACCATTTTAAATTTTGACATTGTATATAAGTTTATTATTTATGTAAGTTCATATAAATGGTACATTGAGATACAAATCATTTTTGATAATCTCACTATCATGAAAAGTAGTCATGGGTCTATATGGTGATATTCTAATAAGTGTACCAATAATCCTATGTATTAGATGACCATATGTAATAGGGGGAGGCTACACATTTTATGTATGAATTAATTCATAAGTATCCATTGTCTATGTTTCCTCATGCTAAATAAATGGGCCATTAAATATTTTCAACTTATCATTACCATTTGATTGTAGTCTAGACCCCTTTATAGGTGTACTTAGCTTGATAATGTTTTCATCAATAATATTTTGTATCTTATGCCTTAACTTGAAGCATCTATTTTTACAATGTCTAGGAGCTCAGTGATAATATAAACATTTAACTTGAGGTGTATATGTAATAATAGTATTAAGGGTAGTGATTTGGTAACCCATGGGTGGATTGGTAAATCAAAAGGGTTTATTGAAAAAATGGAAGGAATCCTATTTTTATCTAGATGTATTAGCTTGGGAAAGATTATTTTATTCATCTTTTACCATATATAACACTGAATCCAACATTTATGGATTTATATCCATATATTCAGCTATATTTATTTAGCGTCATTGAATTTATCCATAATATTTGTTTATTGATGATGAATATTTTTAAATTCCATATTAAAAATATTCCCATCAAGGGGATGCATTGCATGTATTTTGGATTCCATATTTAGAGTAGGAGGAATAAACGGGTTAACACATGCCCTTTTGTGCTTAGTAATGAAAGGTAACAAATCAGATTGGAGGTTGAAATAATGTGGATTAAGGTAGGCTAGAGAGGGTTCATCATTATACTTATCATTATTCATATATAAATATTTTATCCTTAGAATTACATAATTGTTATTGATTTTACATAATAAAGACCCAAAAAATGTAATGAGTATATTTAATTATTGAGTAAAATTTTTGAAATAATTATCATCCATTATAGCCATGTGTAATTTGTAATATTAAGTAAACATAAAAAATGAGATCTAAAAATGAAACCCTAAGTCTTAAATATAAAAACCTTATAAGGATGAAACCCTAAGAGAAACCTAGGGTTTGGAAATGTTCAAACAATATGCAAGTTCACCAATATGATTATCCCTATGTTTATTATGTTTATCTTAATTATGATAAAAGTATAATACTAATTTATATTATAAAATATAATAGTTAATCATAGATTTGAATGTAAGAAGTTATAAATGATTTGGTAATTAAATTTACTAAATATATAAATTACATTAAGAGGGTTACACTTAACTTTATCTTATTTTGTGTAAGATTGAGTTAGGTGGTAGGAAACAGGGAGGATGACATGGTATACTACGAGCCACTTAGTTTAGGTTCTAGATATCTCACTATACTTAAATGGTACGATCAACCTTAAGTTGGTAGGTTATGATACTATGTTATGAACTAGATGATTACATTCCTATAGATTTTAACATTCTATTTTGTTACACACCTCTGTGACTATTTCTAATTTGTCCCTTTATGTGATGTCAAAGTTTGATTACTTGCATAGTCCTTAAAAATATGTATCCTTCGATTAAAATACCTAATTATAATTTAATATTAGTTTAACCAAAAAAATGGGGGGAAATGTGGCTAATTTGACTTCAACCAATCTCCAATGATTGGTTGAGTGTTGCCTACACATCCAATACTCCAAGGTAGGAAATAAAGATGCATGTAGTTTTGTATATTAAGTGTATGTGTGTAATAGTTATTATTAAATGTATGAAACCTATGATATGGATTCAAAAACTTGGAGAAATAAAAATTTGGCTTAGATATTGAGTGCATGAGACTTGGTAGGGAACTAATTTTAGTCACTGATTTTTAATATTATAAAATTAAGGCAGTCCTCTTGATTGTGAAAGTGTTTGAGTGTGCTTGATAATTGATTTATATATTATCAATAATCCTAAAATTCTATTGTATTTATATGAGTCTAATTATGTAATTTTGTTTGCCATCGACATGATAGGAAAATGGATTGATTTTTAAAATTGAATATTTATTGACTAGAGATGCAATTTTCAAATTCAAAAATAATTATCCAGATGTTTTATTTTGAATTTGATGTTTCCATCAAGGATTTATCAGTACTAATCTAATGATTTGGAGATGTCTAAGTAATATGGATATCTAGTTTAGCATAGACTACAGATTTAATATATGTGATTGAAAAAATCTTGGAATGATTGGACCCATATAGCATGCATGTGTGAGATAATGGTAAATTATAGTCATATATGTGTGCACAAGTCATGTAGGGTGAAGGAAAGCTAAAATTGACATTTACAAGTGTCTAATATAAGCCATTAGTATATAAACTAATAAATTTGGTAAAATCCATTACGTGCATGAATCCACAAACTAGTGTATTCTTAGAAGATAATTAATGCAATTGAATTCCTAGTGTTAGTTAACATTTGTTAACTATACATGAAATAAGATATTTAACAATGACTAGGTTATCAATCAAATAAAAAATGAGATATCTCAATTGAAATAAAAGGTGGGTAAGATGGATGTTGAAAATGTATCCATAAAAGAAGTCTTGAGAAAATTTATACAAGTAAGAAAATTAGTATGTAAGAATAATGAAGTGAGCATTACTTTGCTCCAAGAAGGATTAAAATAGATTAAAATGAGTCAGGCTAAGACTAGGGAAATCAAGAAAGTTGAAAGGTGTGAAAATGGAAAACTTATTGAAGATGAGAACTTGGAAATGGAATTTTTAGAAGAACATCTAAATTTATCAACTGAGGAATGGGAGGTATCTAAAACATTAAGTGAATTAAGCTATCCCTAATATTCAAATGTCATTATTTCCTTCATAGCATACTACTTTTTATCGGTAGTTTTGTTGTTTGAAAATAGTATGTTTATTATTGTATTTCTATAATTTCTCATCTATGTATTTAGAATGTCCTATTTTGTAGTCTAACTTTTTTGGTTGTTGTTTGATGATATATATACTATATTCAAGTTGTAAAAGGGTTTGATCCCTTTAAAAAACACATTTTATTACCCCATAAAAAAATAGATATTACTTGTTGTAGGAATGTAATAAATTTTGGTGATTGCTTGGGTTAAAATATGAATATAATGGTATGTTTAGAATATTCCATATTTGCATCAATTAGAGATAATAATGTTGTTTACAAAATAGGTATCAATAATGGTCATGAACTCTAGTTCATCAAAGATAAAAATAATATTTACTAAAAAATTTATTGTTATTAGGTTTTTAAATAAAATGAGTTAAAAATTGATCTAAAAAAAATATTTTATAGAACAACACATTTTACCATTTTATTATTTGTTAGTATAATATGAATACAAAAACAAGTAATCACTTATTGTTTTATCAAATTAATGATTAATTGAAATAAATATTAATATGAAAACCAACTAAGTAATGTAAATGAATAAGCAAATGGAAATTCAAGCACACATTTACTTGAAAAGATTTGATATTGAGAAACTAGGGTTTTGAATAAAAATTAAAAATAAGAATGACCAACTTACCTATTTGGGATACATAGAGTTATGTATGACTGTATATAATCCTTAAGTTGACTAGGAAATTGTTTGATTTGACTATGTGACTATCATGTCTACCTGGGACAAGAGTGGTGGATTGGGATTGGAGTGCATTTTTATACTATCCTTATAAAATCCTCTTATCTAGGTTTCTCCTACAACAAAAGTGTAAAATAATATTCTATGTCGATCCATTATAGTTATAATTCATCCTAGCATGGATCTGAGATCACACAATTCAACTTATGTTTTTAGTTTTTATTATTCAAAATGTTGGTGGAGTATTGCATAAAATATAAATGGGGATCAAATAAAAAATGGGGAAATTTGGGAAATGGGAATGGTTGAGATACCTCTTGAATTGTGTGATATATACATAGCCCCATATTAGGGACCTCAATCCAAGGTAGTTCTCCCTATAATGTGTGTGTGTGTGTGTGTGTGTGTGTGTGTGTGTGTGTGTGTGTGAATCATATGTGATGTCGATCTAAATGCTCTTCACCTAGGCCCTCCTATTGGTCCAAACATGTAATATAGATGTGATATGTATAAAATTAAAATAAATTCATAGATTTAACTTATTATAGTGTGATTTTATTTATTATGTTAGTGCCACAATGATAAGTACTAGATGTAAAATGCATTAGGGAAACATTTCAAAAAATACTCCCAATTTTGAATTCTAAAAAACCATTAATGTACCGACTGACTCGAACAAGGATAAAATACTCATAAAAAGAGACCCAAAATAAACATGAATTGAAAAGAGTTTTGAAATGTGTGGTGGACAAGACCAGTCCTTTTGGATAATAACTCGTAGAGTGATTTTATCCAAATAAGATGCTCCTATCTAGAAATAAGAAAGCATTAGAATGAGAGAGAAAAGGACCAAAGTGCCGTGTGACTCAAATAAATACTGACATAGAAGACTAAAAATTTAGTAAATATAGTGAAATCAACCTGAAAGAGTGAAGGAAAAGACATAGGATGATGACAACACATGATAATGGGATATTAATTCAACATTGAAAGCTTTTAAATATATGAGTCAAAAAATATATAATACTTGTGTTTTTTCAACCAAATTTGGGTGTATACATTTACCGCTACCCCCTACCTTTTATAATAGTGATGCAATTAAAAAAAAGTACTAGAGTAAAAGGAAGAAAGGCACACCTGTACCTACTTGTGTAGCATGTGCTTTATTGAAAATGGAGGTACCATATATTAGAAATGATCAACCAACATGGAGAGAAGATGGATTTTATCTTATTCTCCTATTGGCTAGATAATTCAAAAATAATTTCATTGATGCCTATGAATATGAACCCATTATGTGGATTTTATGAATTAAATCTGAGTAAACAATTATGGCATTAGAAACCAAACTATGCTTGACCCCAATATTTTATGGGTAGATATGTGCCTAGAAGTTAAACTATATTTAACTTCAACCCCATAAAAATCAATATTTTGGGTACTAATGATTTTTTTCTATATCAACCTTTATAGATGTTGGAGAGTTGTCAATGATGTCATTTAGGTGTCCTAGTGAGTGAATACAGTGCCTTGATATTCTAAGTGACAATGACAAAGTGTGAAATATGTGTATCCTACTATGCTTGAAGTAGGTTTGGTTGATCTTCAAAATTTGACTATTTATAAATGTTCAAGGATGAGTATGGAGTATTGAGCATGTGCAATGGGTCCTATAAGAGGTTTTATATGCTTTGAGTGATTTTCTGCATGAGTGGTTTTTATCTAGCTGATCATTATTTTCATCTAGACATTTTGGGTCTAGTGGCAAAAAATCTAAGTAGGCAGTTTGCTGACATCATCATTGTCATGTGTGAATGAGTCAAGGGGAGTTGGTCATATGGTTGTGATCACATTTATGCCTAGATATTATTCACTAAATCTTAGGTTATTTTATTAAGAACAATAAAAATATGCAAGTGTAAATTTGGAATCCCAGGCAGTTTGATAGTGTTTTCTTGTACTTATCCAAATTTGCATGAGGTAAGAAAAAGTTGAGTAAGCAATTTGGTGATGGAATATCTCACACATGTACACATTTAAAGATAAGTTGATCATATGATTTTGTTTAATTTTATTTCTATTCTATATGCACTAAATTTTATGTCATATAATGAAGTATGACAAAAGATGTGCATGCTCAAAGTTAGCCTTTCAGGTAGTTTTTGACGTAGTTGGCTCTGTGGTAGAAAAATCTAAGTGAGAAGATTAATGGTGTTATATCTCACATGTATGAAGGGTTTAGGATCATATTGATATATGGTTAGATTTTATTATGTGAGGAGATCATATGGTCCAAATTTTATATCATGCAACTAAGCGCAACAAAATTTATTGAGGTCCAAAGTTGGCCTTCCAAGCAGATAACAATGGTCCCCATACTTAGTCTATTTTACACAAAGTTAAAGATCAAGACTAGATGTAGATCCATGGTTCATGGGGGATCATAAAATGAATATATATGGTGTGTAGTAAGTCAAATGAGTCAATTTTTTTATTGGTTAAAGAATTTAAAGATCTATCTCCTTACAAAAGGATCAATGGAGCATGTTCATTCCAAGGTGTTAGGAAGCAATGAGATGAGGATTGTTTGAAGTTTAACATCAAGTAGAGATAAAGATATATCTTCTTCCAAGATGTAACAATTTTTGGGAATTTTTAAAAATAGAGATCAATGGTGAATATTGAGTGAGATTTTTTCAAAGTGTCCAATGTTTAACATAGTTAAAGACTGAGCTACATACAAGAGGTTGACAATGCATGTTGAGTTAATATTGCAAGATTGTGTAAGATGAGGTCAAATGTTCAAAGTTCAACATTTACGTAGTGGCGTACTATAAGTTAAATATAAAATAAGATCAAATTGTGTGGTTTATCTAAGAATCAAGGACATGATATGTGATAAAAGTGATTGAGGTTTTAATTTTGACCGTTTACATTTGAATTTATGAATTTAACAAAAGAAGAACCAACGCTCTTTATTTTATCCATAAATTTTGATCTAGGTAGAATTTTCTCATGGTGTAAAAAGAAAATTTGTATAGGACTCAAAAATAAATTTGGAAATATAGATTTGAAGATATAAAAGTGTGTACAGTCAAAGATATTGAGGTTAAAATTTGATAGTGTGTTAAACATTCATTTGTTAAGAACCCAGGGTGGATGTTTGATCTTGTGTTGATGTTGTTTCAATGTCTCATGATGATTTATCTATTTGGGAGTATTGTAAAATCCATGAGGATCATCTATGTGCATTATTAAGTTTTGAAAAATCATATTTAGTATGAAAAAAGGTTTAGAAGTTGACTGTGTATTCATTTATGATGATTGGGTGTACAAAATGTTGTTTGAGAAAATTGTGCTTATGTATAAGGGTAATGTGATAGTTTTTGGAGCTTAAAGGGGACCTAAAGGTCATGTGTCATGGGTTCATGAGTTATAAAGTGTTCTTATGTTCTTATTTTGCTCAGAGAATGGTCAAAGAGGTAAATGGGTCATCATAGGGCCTAAAAGTTGACTTAAGCCTATTTGAAAGAGAGTTGTGCTTAAGTGTGACCCATGTTAGATGCCTTAAGGGTGAAGGCATGTATTGTGGCCAAGAAGAAAAGATTTTTTACATGATAATTCATGAACTATATATAATAAAAATTCTTGTGTGAGAGGAGTATACGTTACAATGAAGAAGAGAGGATAGGTAGTGTGCCTGTGGGATGAGATGATGAGTAGAGTAGTTTGTTGATTCAGTGTATGATTTTTAGGTCATATTTTTTATGAAAAAAAAGTGATCTTGTAGGTTTTTAGTTTGAGGATATGTGAATAGGTTTGAGTGTGCATATGAGGACAGTTTGAGTGAAGAAGGAGAGAGATTATGGAATGCTTATGTGAGATGCTTGTATGATATAAAAAGGGCATTTGTACAGGGGTTAGATAATTAGAGATTCATCATTAGATGTTGAAGACATCAGTTCTAAGGTGGATATGTTAATTTTAAATTAGGGTCTAAAAGACTTAATCTTCCTTGGGGGTAGTTGCTCCTTGTGAAATAGTTGTTTCACTAAAGACCTTTGGTCAGGATGACTTGATAAAGGTATCTGGCTTAACAAACTTGACTAGTCTCTTATTTATAATCTCTTATAGAATAATTAGTCCATGTGTTGTAAGCTTGAGATTGGGATTTATTCCCCATGAGGGTTTCTCATAGGAACTATGTGTAGTGTGTTTGATCTTATGTATGCATTGATTGAATGAGCTCTCTTATTAGTGTTTCTTGATCAAGATTATATTTGCTGATTTTTAAATGGTTTTAAATGATTAGAATTGAAATTGAAATATTTGGGCTCACTGATTCACCCCCCCCCCCCTTTATCATTGATTTTACCTCTAACAATTGGTATCAGAGTAGGTCCTTTGGTAAAGGCTTAACTACTTGAAGGTGATCCATGGTACAATATGGGTAGTCATTAAGGAAGTTTTTATACTAAGAAAGCACCAATGTTCAATGGATCCAATCATGCTTTTTAAAGTGCAAGGATGAGGACATACATTATGTTCCTAGGGTTTGATGAATGGAAATCTATTGTGGATGGTTATGTTTCTCCTACTACTCGTCCATCTAGAGTTGAAGACAAGAAGATATTTGAGAATAATTTTAATACAATGAATGCCATCACTTACAGTCTTACAGAGACTGGGTTCACCAAGGTAATCCATTACAAATTCATAAAGGAATATGGGACAAACTGTAGATCATTTATGGAGGAGATTCATAGGTCAAGATTGCTAAGTTTCAGACTCAGAGAATGTAATTTTAAAGTTTCAAGATGAAGGAAAAAGATTCTATAGCATCCTTTCTACAAAGAGTTGATGAGATTATGAACAACATCATAGGTCTTGAAGAGAACCTTGAAGAGGATAATGTAGTTCAAAAAGTATTAAGGTCTCTATCCCTCAAGTTTGATCCAAAAGTATTTGCTATATAATAAATTCATAATATTACTCAATTGAATATGGATAAATTACATGGCACCCTCACTACCTATGAGATGAGGAATAATGGTGATGTACCACCAAGGAAGGAAGTAACATTAAAGATAGAGATGAAGCCAAAGAAGAAGTTCCAAGGTAAGAAACACAAGGAGGATGACATTTTTGATATACACGAGGATGAAATAATTGATTTGATTTCAAGGAAATTGTAAATAGGTTTAGGCAAGTATAAGGGTAAACTACCCATCAAATGCTTCAATTATGGAGAGGTAGGACACATTGATAATAAGTGCCCTCATAAGTATAAGAATTATGATGATGAAGGGCATGATCAAGGTCATGATGATGGGAAGAGATCATTTAGGTTTGATAAAATAAAAAAGGGATTTAGAAGGTTTGACAACAAGAAAAATTACTTCAAGGACAAGAAGAGTCTCTACACCGAAGAAGATTACAACTCATCAGATGAAAGCAAAGTCAATGACTTAGAGTATGATCATGAAGATGATGGTTATGTTGAATATGATGACCTATTCATGGTTAAGGAAGGTAGTTGCTCACATCAAATGGAGTCTACTTGGAGTGATTCATAAATGATGAAGATGAGGTGGATTATGAGACTGAATTTATGAATGATCTTGAAGAACTAAACATGTATAATAAGATCAATAAGAAGATGAAATCTAAACTCAAGGACTCTAAGGAATAATTTAGTGTTTTTGAGGAAATATTGGTTAAAGACTCTAAAGAGCATGAAGGTATTGTCATGTTTTTTAATTCTAAGTTGGAATCTATGTCTGCAAGTCTATGAGCCAAAGAAGAAGAATTCTCAAAGTATACTTATAAGATTGTGTCTTTGAAATATTAGTTATAGAAGTCTATTATCAAGGTGAAATAATTTGTCAATTTTGATAAATTTTTTAATAATTTGCATGATCTCCTAAAGAGTCAAAATTCAGCTAGTGACAGATCTAGATTGGGTTTTAATGAAGAGCCCAATGTTATTTATTAGGATGACATGAAATTGAATGAGAGTAAGGTTGACTAGACTTTGAAGATAAATCGTCATACAAGGAATGAAATTTCTATCAAAATGAATACAAGGCAAAGCAGACAACCACATGCCATGAGGTATGTAAATTTTAATGGTTACTGTTATACTTGTAATCAATTTGGGCATAGAGATAGAAAATGTAGAAAACCTTTTAGAAAGAGTTTGCATGGAACTATGAATGGAATCATTAGTTAAGTGGTGTGAGCAAGGTTGAGTGTTTCAACTGTCATAATGTGGGACACTTGGCAAAGCATTGTCTAAATAAGGAAAGGCAAGGTAGTCTTCTTCAAAAAGAGTAGTTTATTTCACTTATCATGACATTGGACACATTGATAGTTTTTGTCTAAACAAGGTAAGACAAGCTAAGTTTACATCAAGGAGTGTTTTTTACTACAACTATGAAAATATTGGTCACATTCGTAGATTTTGCAAGCAAAGGTCTACAAACAAGAATAGGTTCAATCAATCTCTAAGAGTGTAAGGAAGAAGGCAAGTTAGCTCATGGAAACCAAAGGTGGTAAGTGTGAGTCATTATGAGTTTTTAGGTGCAATTAATCTATTTGATATGGTGGAGAATGCTTCAAAATTTGAAGAGTATCAAGGGATCTCATTATTTGCTCATGTTGTGAATGAAGAAACCAAGTTCAAGAAGAATACCAAGGTAGTAGTTGAGGCTAATTCTGAGATGTGTATGGATCCAAGTGAACATCATGTCATTTTTGAGTATGTATCATATACATAACATAAATTTATAGTGCCTAATGATGAGGTTCTTAACTACAAGATGGATTCTTTAGATGAAAAGGTATGTCATGAATCTATGTTATCTCCATGTATTGTCAATCCAATCTTAGAAGAGAAGAAGAGTGATTTAGAAAAGGAGCTAGATATTGTATTTCAAACTAATAAGAAGAAGAATAAAAAAAAGATATATTATAGATATAAGGGGTTTTTAGTGGTTACTGAGGAGTTGTGGGCCACTACTGGCTTCACTTTATTTTAGAGCATTGTGGTGAAAAGGATGTGTCTATCTATGCTTCTTAAGAGGCTCCTTTTAGTGGAGTATCAAGTGTTGATATGGTGTTCTTAAAATGGTCCTAAAAGGATAGAGATGAGTTTTTTTAGTTGGAGTAGGTATTTCCAAGTAGAAGAGATGTTGTGGTGATGTCATAGCTACATATGGTTAGTCTATAGGGTCAGATTGAAGGTTTTCAAGTGGTAAAAGAGGATTTTTCATTTGACAAGATGATATTTTTGCATATAAATGTCTATTGACCCTATTATAGCATGGTATAGGTGGTTTTATGGTCTAAAGGTATGTTTATGTCAAATTGGAGATTTTCGTTTGCTCTTAGGATTCCTAGTTTGTGTTTAAGAGTATGGTAGTCCTAAAATGGGTTATAGGATGTTTTGGTTACCATAGATGTTCAAGATCAAAACTTGGTCCAGAAGTGTGTAATGGTTTTCTCCAAGTGTAAAATAAGTTTCAAAGGTGGACATTGACCAGAAGGAGGTTTGTTGACTCTGTTTGTTTTGAGATTTTAGGGTTTTAGGATTTGATAGAAAAGTGATCAGCCTTATGAGTTGAGGTCTAAGGAATATAAATAGGTTGATTGGGTCAAATGGGTTTTCAAATCATGTTTCACATATATTTTAAGGTTTGTGGTTTTCAAACTATTCTTATTTTTATCAAGATGGAGGTTTAATTGGCAAATTAGTTTGTGAAGGAAGTATGTTGTAGAAGATGAGATAGGTGTTGAAAATTGGTTTGATTAAAGGGGAATATGATATTAATCTAGATATGAATTTTTAGTTCCTGAATATGTGTTTACCAAACTTTGTGGGCTCTGCAAGTTCTAGGCAGGGTTACAAGGAGTCTAGATAGGCCTAGAAAGAAGAAGAGTGGTTTTTGATCAGTTTCTCAAAAAGAGGAATGTATGAGTGTTTCTAAGAGATTTATTAGGTTTGTTTAGATAGTGTTTTATATTTGGTGAGTGTCATGGAGGTTTTTTGGTGGTCCTTATGATAAATTGAGATAGAAGACTAGTAAGCCTGTATGGTAGTTCTTCATGGTGTGTAGAGATCTGAAGATGCTCAAGTGACGAAATGTCTTATAAATATTAAGGGAAGTCCCTATTAAATGTTTTTTGGTGAGTTACATCATATTTCATTATTTTTTTTGTTATTTCTTCATTTATTGTAGTGCTTGGTTAAAGAGAGTGTTGGCATGAAGTAAAAGGAAGTTGTCAAGGTAAGAAGAGGTAGGCTCAAGGTAAGGGGGAGTTTGTATCATATTTATAGGGTGTTCATATCTTTTTGGTATTATTTGTATTTCCTTGATATTATTTGGTTCCCACTTTATCATTTTGTCAAAGGGGGAGAAAGTTCTTATTGTGAGAGTGCTTGAAGAGAGAGAAGAAAGGTGAGTTGTAAATTGATGGGTGTTGACATCAATGATAAAAGGGGAGTTTTTTAGAGTGTTATCAATGATGTCATGGTGATTTCATAGAGGTTTCATGTTGAGTGGATGAAGTTCCTTGATAACCTAAGTGACAATGACAAAGTGTGCAATATGCTTCTCCTAGTCTACTTGAAGTAGGCTTGGTTTATCTTCAGAGTTTGACTATTTATAAATATTTAAGGATGAGTATGGAGTATTAAGCATGTGAAATGGGTCCTATAAGATGTTTTATATTATTTTATTTCTTTTTTACATGAGTGGTTTTCATCTAGTTGATCATTGTTTTCATCTAGACATTTTGGGTCTAGTGGCAAAAACTTTGAGTAAGCAGTTTGCTGACATTATCATTACCATGTGCAGATGAGTCCAGGGGAGTTGGTCATATGGATATGATCACATTTATTAATAAATATTATGCACTAAATAAAAGGTCATGTGAATAATCATGATAAGAGATATACAAGTGCAAAGTTGGGTTTCCAGGTAGTTTGACAGTGTTTTCCCATACTTAGCCAAATTTCTATGAGGCAAGATAGAGCTAAGTAAGTAATTTGGTGATGGAATATCTCAAAAGTGTAGATGTTTTAATAAAATTTGATCATATGGGTTTTTTTAGTTTTATTCCTAGTTTATATGTGCTAAATTTTAGGTCATGTGATGAAGCTCAACAAAATATATGCATGTTCAAAGTTGGCCTTCTAGGCAATTTTTGACATAGTTGGTTCTGTGGCAGAAAAATTTGAGTGAGAAGATTAATGGAATTATATATTACATGTATGAAGGTTTTAGGAGTATATTAATATATGTTTTGATTTTACTATGTTAGGATATCATATGGTCTAAATTTTAGTTCATGCGACTTAGCGCAACAAAAGTTATTGAGGTCCAAAGTTGGCCTTCTAGACAGATTACAATGGTCCCCCATAGTCTATTTTTCATGAAGTTAAAGATCAGGACCAGATGCAGATCCAACAGTTTATAGGTGATAATATATTAAATATATAAGGTGTATATAAATTCTAATTAGTCAATGTGTTCATTTTTTAATTATGTTAAAGATTGATCTCCTTACAAAATGATCAATGGAGCATGTTTATTCTAAGGTGTAAGGAAGTAGTGAGATGAGGATAAGTGTTCAGAGTTTAACGTCAAGTAGACATAAACATCAAGCTTATTATAAGATCTAATGTTCATGGTAGTTTTTAAAAATATATATTAATATTTCGTATTGAATGATATTTTTTCAAAGTTTCCAATGTTTAACATAGTTAAATACCGAGCTATGTATAAGAGATTGATGGTATGTGTTGAGTCAATATTACAAGATTGAACTAGATGAGGTCAAATGTTCAAAGTTTAAAATTTGAGAAATATAAAAATATGAGTTAAAGTTTAAAGAATATTTAAGGTTAATGATTGATTTAAGTAGTAAGGACATGAGATGTGAGAAAAGTGATTGAGCTTTAACCGTGACCATTTGTATTTGAATTTTTGAATTTGACAAAGGAAAAATCAGTGCTCTATATTTTATCCATAACTTTTAATCCAAGCATAATTTTATCATGGTGTAAAAATTAAATTTTTATAGGATTAATTTTATTAATATAGATTTAAATATTTTATATTGTGTATAGTCAAATATATTGAGGTTCAAAGTTTGTTGTGTGTTTGATGTTCATTTGCTAAGAACACATGAAGGATGTTTGAGATTGTGTTGATGTTGTTTCGATGTCTCATGATTATTTATCTATATGGGAATGTTTAAGACTCTATGAATACCATATATTTGCATTATAAAGGTTTGAACAATCATATGTAGTATAAATAAAGGTTTATAAGTTGACTGTGTATTTGTTCATGATGATTCTATATACAAAATGTTGTTTGAGCAAATTGTGCGTAATCAAAAGGGTACTATGATGGTTTTTGTCACCTAAATGGGATGAATATATCATGTGGCATGGCTTCATGAGCTTTAATGTGCTCCTAAATTCTTATTTTTCTTGGAGAAAGGTCAAAGAGGTGAAGGGGTCATCATAAGACCTAAAAGGTGAATTATACCTATTTTAAAGAGAGTTGTGCTTAAGTGTGATCCATGTTAGATAACTTGAAGGTGAAGGAATGTATTGTGTCAAATAATTAAATATTGTGTACATGATAATTCATGAAGGCTCTATAAATAGTGAAACCAAATGTGATGTTTTCTAGACTTGAAAAAGGCTTGTGTGAGAGGAGTATGCATTGAAGTAAAGAAGAGAGGATAGGTAGTGTGCCTATTGGATGAGTTTATGAGAAGAGTAGTTTTTTTACTAATTCAATGAATTATAGGTCATATTTATGATGAAAAATAAATTGATATTATAGTTTTCTAGTTTAAGGATATGTGAAAAGGTTTGAGTGTGCATATGAAGCTAGTTTAAGTGAATAAGGAGAGAGATTGTGGCATGCCTATGTGAGAGGCCTATATGAGATAGAAAAGGAGTTTATAAAAGGGTTAGATAATCATATATCCATCATTAGGTGTTGAATACATTATTTCTAAGGTAGAGGTGTTCACTTCAAAGGAAAGTCTAAAGGACTTGATCTTCTTTAGGGGTAGTTGCTCCTTGTGAAACAGGTGTTTCACTAAAGGCCTTTGGTCAGGAGGACTTGATCAACGTTTTTGATATAAAGGAATTGAATAGTATCTATTTTTTAATCTCTTATAGGATAATTATCCCATGTGTTTTAGGCTTGAGATTGGTTTTTATTCCCCATGAGGGTTTCCCACAAGAATCATGTGTTATGTGTTTGATCTTGTGTATGCATTGATTGAATGAGCTCTCTTGTTAATGTTATTTGATCAAGTTGATATTTTATGATTGTTTAATAGTTTGAAAGGATTAGAATTTAAATTGAAATATTTGGGCTCACTAATTTACCCCGTCCCTCTTAGTGATTGTACCTGTACCAATAGACAACTATGAGATTCATTTTAGTGCAAAACTAGTGTAAGTATAATTTTGAACTGATTCTAGTGTAAAAAAAACTAAGAATAACGTGATTTTACATTTCTTATTTAAAATATAGTGAAAAAATTAGGAGATGAGAACATGAGCCACATAAAATGCCACCAATATTGATAACTAAATAAATTGATTTACATAGTCTAAGTAATAAGTCTAAATTATGAGTAATAATGTTGTTTTTATGTAGACACACATAACGTGCATGCATATATTATGATAACTTGTATTAAATTGAGCCAAAGTACAATAAATTAATCTAATAACATTTAAATACCCTACCATTTGTCAAAATTGTGAAAAATTGATAAAATATTATAGTAACTATAATGTCCTATAAGAACCTAAAATCATTGCCCTGTATGAATATGGATAACATCAATTTTTTAGACAAAACACTATGTGCTATATTAAAAATGAGTTGGCCTATTTGATTCAAAAATTTTGACCCAAATTTTAAATAAATTGAGTTATTTTGGGTATCTATGTCAAAACTACTGAATCACTATGTCATATTATGTATAGTTTGTGTAAAATTGTGATGTTATGAGCAAAAAATTTGTATACTAAAACATTATGAGCCATAATTTATGGTGTAACAATTAAATTAGAGTAACATCTAAGTTAAAATATGGTTTATGATAAGTGTGTACTAAGTTAACTATCCTATGTGTATCTAAGCTACTATAAATATTATTTATGTATGCGCTCCTTTTAGTGAGAGGGATGAAACTGGTGTAAGGAGTTGGAACCAAAATTTATAACATAAGTAGTGGTTGTTATTAGTTGAGTTTTATTTTTATAAAATTTATATTATAAATTTTTAGTATTATTAATAGATTGAATGTGGATTGAAACTTATATGGGTTTTCATAGAAATAGAGGAATTACTATGGAGAAATTAAGTACATGCTATCTAGGTGATGAAAAGGTTGGTATAAGACAAATATTTGTGAAAAATGTGAGGTGTTATGACCATATTCCATGTGGAAAAAATGGTTTTAGAATTGGATTTATGGTTTGTAATATATAAAACTTTTAGTTTTTGAGGTACCTAAATTTTGATAATGTTGGGCCATTACCTTAAGAGTATAACACAAGAAGAAGTACATATATACTTATATAAATTCAAAACTTTGGATTCATTTGAATTTTTTTGAAGTAGTAAACTAAATACATGAACTACAAACATGCCCCCATAAAGAGTGTTTTCTTGTAGTTAGTTTGAGGAGGTAGAATCCCTATTTGAGGCAGAAGAGGAGGTTAGATTTTTAAGTAATTGAAATACCTCTTAAAATTCATTGAAAAACTGAATTTAGTTTAATTATTATCAATTTCATTTATTGTATAAGGTTTTTGGGTCTTTTTTGTGACCTTAGCCTAAATAGGAAGGTACTATCTAGGTATGTTATGACCTTGTCTAGTTGGTCACACTCCCATCTGTCATTACCATATTTTATGTTGAAACCGTATCTGAATACTTTTTTTTTTCTAAAACTCAACATTACGTATATATTTTTTGAATTTATAGACCTTACATGATTTAGTTTCATATTTTAAATATTATTGTTTTCTTTATGCAGGAGGATATGCATTTTAGGGTGTTTAACAGCGTCAAATGATGGAGGATGTTTGTGGATTTCCCCTTTTTGATGAAGAAATATCCATTATTGAGAGAGATGGCATTATCTATGTGGGTTAGTTATAATTGATGCCATATGATGTGCATATTATGACCACATTACATGAGTGGTGGTATTCAAATACCTATACATTCTGGTTACCTATGAGCGAGATGACAATAACTCTAAAGGATGTCTAAAGGATATTGAGATTACATTTTATTAGTACTAGGGTTGTATTATAGGATTTTATGGGATTAGTTCCTAAGGATCATTCCCATAGATACCTACTAGGTACACCTCATGCATGACATGAGTGTAATGATTTTGATGTTGTACTCTATGATTGTGTATTCTAATGTTCCATGTGTGTAAAATTTCATTGCTATTTTTTTAGCTTCATTCATATATATGGGTGGTGGTGGGTTATCCATATCATATAGGATGCATACCATTATACAAGACATATATGAACATGGGTCCATGTAAATCTGTATTGAGATCAGGGTTACACATAAGGAATTTAGTGGCAATATTGACTCAACCACCTTAATACATTATTGGGCATATGAGCATATAATATTTTCTTGACTAATGAGGATTCCACACACTAATTAGGTAAATCCACTAGTATTTACATTGAGGTGGACTAGTGTAAGGTAGGTCTAGGATTAGAGAACCATGAGATTTAGGAGGATATTGGATTAGTTGACTATTGACTCCATTATTTGGAGACCTTGTAGAGGGGTTTTTGGGTGTCTATAGGATGGGGCATAGTTGTTCTAGATCTATGTGATTTTTTAGTACCATGATCGATGGAATAATGTTTTTGATCACTTTTAGTATGAGAGAGTGACATGGAATTTTTTGGCATAGCAAGATGTGCCCACAACTTCATGGGTATGGGTATAGATTATTTGAGACCCAATTTGATTAGGTGATAGGTGTAGGCCATTTGCTATATATATTTACCCAATTATAGTAGATGAAAGGGATCCTATGATAGAGATCCAAAATGTGGACAATATGGGATGTACTTCCACATGTACCACATGGTGGATACAAGATAGGCGGTCTCATTATTCCCAAGTGGAGGAGGATAATCAGCTAGTAATGATTTGATAGATCATAAGCCTTTGAGGGATATTGGAGGTATATAATGTTTGAATTAATTTACTTGTTGATTTTAAATTGTTTACTAGATAATAGCTAATGTGTTTTTTTTTTGTGTCTATGTAGGAGATGAGTATTACTAGGTTATGACTATTGAGTTTACACAATGAGACTTAACATGTCATGTGCCTAATAATGCCCTAGATGGTGGGATCATTGAGTGATCCAATATCCTTGTTGGCATTCATGCATCCTTATTTTATAGATATTATTGTGATGGCTACCTATGGTCAAGCTATGATAGAGCAAGATGAACTAAGAGAGGAGGTGGAAAGACTATGTATGCCACCACTAAACCTGAGTGTTGGTCTAGTTCCTAGACTATTAGATGAGTAAATATTATTTTAGAGAGATAATACTAATCTCAAGGACTGATTGGTTGCATATGGGGATAGAGAGAGAGTAGAGAGATCATGGTTCTAAATACAAGGTGATCCTTGGGCTTCTAATTTTAGGTATCCTAAGTTGGTATAGACAATGTCAATATGAATGAGGATGATCCTTTGAATCATACTCTAATAATAAAGTGATGTATTATTTATGTCATTATAAAAACTCTTTATTGTATTTTATGTTATAGGAGAATGTTTTAAATGTGGATATCAATTACTTAACGTATTTGAACTGTTATGTATATATTTAGAATTTTAGACTTTAAAATGTATGTTTTTAATTTTAATTTCACATGTTAGAATGTTAGTAATGTTTCTCTATGATATCTATCTAAGAATAATGGATGAACTATATGTAACCTACATGACCATCTAACCAACCTGAAGGTAGTAAGAAATGTGAACCATAGTGATCATTTTATCTAACTAAATTATTGGAATCTAGTTGTGCTTTTTCCATGTGGATATCTATAGTAGGAATCTATGTATTATTTTTCATAAAAATATTTATTGGATTTCATATTATCATTGTTGACAAATTATGCTTTCCTTGTATGATAATACTGCTATAAGATAGCTTATCTCTATATATTGGCTACCATTTTTATTGAGCCAGTGGCACCACTAATCTCTCATAACTATGTGCTCTACATGTATTTATAGTCACATGATGAGTAATTATTAGTTCCTTAAGAGGAATGTCTTAGGATAAATCAAGCATGGTAGAATGTGATATAGTAGAGTGAGGAGAAGGAGACATATGTTTCATATGAAAATAAGATAATACGTTTATCAACATACCACTCAATTATATCTCTGAAAGCAAAAAAATCATTATCTCAATGACCATTAATGTGATGATAGTTGTTAGGGTTGATTTCTAACTCTATCTAATAAATACAATGGATGATAATTATCAAGAGGATGTGTGATCATCTGAATCATATCAAAAAATATTTAAATAATTTCATGAGGCATATCTCTAAATGAATCAAAATGTATAGGTTCTCACTTGGAATAATGTGCTCTAGTCACTGTAAGAGTTACTCTATAAATTGATTATTTCCCTTTATTGATTACTTTAGCTTGTTTTTTCTGCTACACATTTTCCTTTCAAAGAGGTAGATTAGGTACTTGGACCATGTTGGATGATTTTAGTTGTACAAACTTAATATCATAATCTACCTTTGTATTAGTATGAACATGTCCCAATTTATTCTATAATGCAACTGCCTCATATTAAAGATGTTTAAATTATTTATATGTTTGATACAAAAAAAAAATTTAAGATGTAAAATTAGACCTCTACAAAATATATACTATGTTTCCAAATTTTTTGGTTGATATATTAATTATTACATACATGACTTAATCCATAATATGTAATCACAAATTGGCTCTAATTTTCCCTAATGTAGTGATGGTAATCTCTCATATGTGACATTGGGTCCCTTATTATATATAAAATTCATAATGAATACTTTCTATAGCTCGTCATCTATATGTAGAGACCCACTAGGAAGTCAATGATGAAACCGATTTAGTGCATCATCGTCTAAGCTCTTTGGAATAAATTATAATAATATCTAACTATAATTAAAACCATTCATAGATTTTATGTGATCTTTGATATGTAGATAAGGATTACCACTTCCATTGAATGTAGAAAATGTTGGTATCTTAAATTTCTATGGTAATGGTGAATACAAGATATTGTGTACCTAAAGTTTGCAATAGATAGCATTCAAATGAACCCAAGAATAATATGACTTAATTTCTAAATTAAGTTAATGTAATTTATGTTGTAAATAATGAAATGCATCCATAAGATAAAGGACATTTTTTAAAGTCACATATAGATCATTAATGGGCTCATTTAATTATTGAATTTAATTATTAATTTTAGTCATTCAGACTCTATTTCATGTAGGAGAAAGAGGTTTAGGAATAGATTCTCTATTAGGAATGGTGGGTTTGGGAGAGGAATTGGTATTCAATATATTTTTAGTTTAAAAAGTCATATGATATACTATTGAAATAATAAAAATAACACTATTGTTTTCATCACTATAATCCACATTCTATAATATTTTATATTGTAAAGAAGAACTAAGAACATCATGATAATTTATAATAATATTATCAATAATCAAACTACCATTTGATTTATAATGTAACATACAATTGGAATCAACATGAGGGGTGGGTTAAGAAGAGATAATAATAATATATGTAGTAGATATTTTTCCTCTTTATTATATTCATAATAATAATCATCATTATGATTTTCATCATGATCATATTCTTTTTCACTTGTAGAATCAATGTTTTAAATAACCTCATTTTTATGTTCAATAGAATAGGGTGTAAGAGATTTATTTATATTTGTAATGTATTTTAGAGAATCATCACATGTAAGAAGAATTGAAATTTGACTTTCATTATCAACATTTGGATTTCAGACATCTTCATTTTGAGAAAAGGAGAAGGAAGGTGACCTAGTTACATTTTCATCCTTGTTTATAATGTTATCACATTTGAAAGGAATACTAGTTTCATTATGATCATTTGAAATAATAATATTTTGAATATCACAAGAAAAAAGGATAAGATATATGTGCATTTTCACCCTTACATATATCATTATTATATGTAAAAGGAAGATTATTGTAAATATGAGGAATGTCTTGAGATGTAGCATTTTGATTGCCATCATGCAATGGAATTTCAACTTTATTTGCTTTATATTGTGTAATTTTGAAAATAGATGTAGTGAATTATTTTGACAACCTATGAATACTATCAAATACTAAATCACCAATATGAGTTTATTTTTGGACTATAGTGTTAAATTAATTTTTCTTCAATAGGAAAGGAAGTAGTGGAAAAGTAGGAGAAGAAAACACATCTACACTAGTTTCTTTAACATTTTAATCATAATTTTGACAATAATCATCATCACCATAATGACATATAGTATTTTTTGTTATTGGTATATAACATACAATTTTGATAATTTTCCCATTATTTATTGAAATTATAAGGAATTCCTATGAATTCATCAACTAGATGAGGGGAAGAGAATACTTATTACTAATTTTAAATTTTTGGAAAACTAAAATGAGAAAAATAGGAGAAATGAAAATTAATTCTAATATATATTCAAACATAATAGGTAAATTATAATTTAAATTTAAAACCTTAGGGGAATAGATTTGTAGAGGGAAGCCCCTAGCGACAAAGCTAGGGTTTAGGTAAAATAAATTAGGTTCACCAATATGTTTTTATCAAGTTACTGATTAAATGAAATTATTATTAATATGAAAAATAAATGAGTAAATAAAATTAATAATAAAATGAATATTCAAGTACACATTTACTTTCAAATAAAATGATATTAAACAACTAGGGTTTTAACTAAAAAGTATGAAGGATAATGAACAACCTAATTGTTTGGGATAATAGAGTTGTGTATAATTGTATATAATCTAGAAGTTGATTGTGATATTATCTTACTTAACTATGTGAATGCCATTTATGATTGGGATAAGATCTATGGATTGGACTGGATGACATTGATATACTTTCCTTATGGAGCACTATTTTTTAGGCTGTTCCTATGACAAAAGTGTAAATGGATATTCTACGTGAACCCACCTATAGATTCACTTAATCCTATTACGTATACGAGATGACATGATTAATCGTATGTATTAAATTTTTATTCTAAAAAATCCTAGTGGAGTTCTACATATAAAATAAATGGAGATCAAATGAAAAAGGGGGGGGGGATTTTGGGGAAGTGGGAATAGTTTAGATACCTCAAAAAGCTATTGAACCAAGTGTTTCATACATATCCTAAAAATAGGGACCTTAGACTGATGTAGTTATCCCTCTAATGTGTGTTTTAGACTGGATCATATGTGATGTTGATCTAAATTCTCTTCACCTAATCCATCCTCTTGGTCCAAACATGAAATCTAGATGTGATATAAATAAACTTTAGATAAATATAAATATGTATCTTGTTGTAGTGTGATTTTATTTAATATTTTACTGACAAAATGATAAGTGATAGATGTAAAATTCCTTAGAGAACTATTTAAATAGAAGACTCCCAACTTTGAATCCTAAAAAACCATTAATGTGTTAGCTGACCCCAACAAGCGTAATATGGTCATAAAATGAGACCTAAAAATAAATGTGCATAAAAATGAGTTATAAAGTACATGATGGAAAAGACAAATCCTTTTTGATGATAGAGAAAAAACATTATTATCTAAATAGGATGCTCTTGTCTAGAGATAATAAAATAATAGAATGAGAGAGAAAAGGACCAAGGATCCCTATGACTTATATAATGGCTAACATAAAAGATTGAGAATTAAACAAATATAGTGAAATTAATGTGAAATAGTGATGGAAAATACATAAGACAATGAAAACATGCACCAATGGATCTTAATTCAACATCAAGATATTCTAAATACAAGAGTCACTAAAGACATATACTTGTGTTTGGTTAACCAAATTTGGATGTATACTCTTATTTAGTTTGGATAGATACATATTGCTCATATTTTAAAACTAAATGTTATCATAGAAAATTTTAAGAAATAAAGTTAGGAAATGACTAGAATTATTTAGTTCCTTTAATCTAACCATAGTGTTTACATAATTGATAGTGGTTACTAGTTCAATAAAATCTCTGTTACTTTTTGGAAAAGAGGTTTTGGTTACTAGTTCATTAAATATAACCATATTATATGACTATAATCTATATAAAATATAAGTAGTGAATGATAGTTTAATAATTATTTCAATATTGATAAAAACACATACTATCCACTTAATTTTTTAAAAAAATCTATTTTATTTTAAAAAGAGTGATTGTATGCTTGTTAATTTAAATTATAAACATGTCATTTAATTTTAATAAAAAAACCATGAATAAAATATTAGTTATTTTTTTATAACCACATTGTTTATGGAATAATTAGCAGCTACTAGCTTAATTATATCAAATATATTGGCTAAAAAATAAATCATGATGCTAGTTCATAAAAGGTAGAAATATTGTATACAATATTTTTCTCATTATTATATTTTAATAGTATAATTTTAAATTTAAAAATTTTCATTCTAATTATAAAATTCATTACTTTCCACTAAATTATTCCAAAATTTAATATGAAGTCAATTAAAAAAACTTCCTTTCTTTATTACTAGAGTTTGAGTAAAGTATAACTAGTGATAACTAGTTCCATAAAAACTTATAATCTTGAAAAAAAAGAAGTAACACTCACTTCATATTTTAAAGACAACATTGTGTTTAAATATAAAAAATAAATCATTGTCCATTCAATTAACCATATTATGGACAATATATTTACTTGTATTTTTTTGTTATTATAATTTTGGGAAGTGCCTAGTCTAAAGTACAACCAAAGAGGTGTAAAACAACACCCCAAAAATTTTTAAAAAATATTTTAAAATAAATTACATAAAAAAGATTAAAAATTTCAAAAAATAATTTATGAGCATGTCAGTGAGTAAAACTACATAAAAATAGGAAACAAAAAATCTAGTTTAGGTAACAATCTTACTAGAAAGATCGGTAAGTAGATGATAGCATAAATAATTTAAAATTTCATAAAATTATATGACTAAAACTTATTTAAACATATATAACACTCCAAGAGATTGGATATATAATGAATCTTTAAATTTGATCTTATCTTTCTAGACATAGTCATTTCAAATCTCAAAAAATTAACATATTCCTTTATTTTTTCCTCAACCCAGCATTTCCAAGTTGATTTAGGGATACACATGTGACTATAGGATAGTCACGAAGTCTTCCAAATTTATTTACATAAGTGAGATTCAAAAATTAAAGGAATTATGCAAAGACACCACAAATTTCATTCGATAAGTGTTTGATGGAGGGGTTTTCTAAAAAAGACCTTAATCATAAAATAACTAGTGGGTTTCAAATAATTTCATCAACAAAAATTGGGAATGATATTATGAGTAGATTCTAAGATTACATAAGGAACATAACTTATCTTCAAGACATCTATATTTAGATTAAATATTACTAACCATATAAATAAAATCATTCCTCCATGATTTTATTATTATTTACCTCATGAATTACCACATGAAAACATCCTAGAGCTATTCCTCTAGCTTAATTATGGCTATATATTGAATCTTTTCCTTTGTCTAAATACCCCTTATTTCTTGCATTATCTCTTTTCCAAGGAAATATTTGATCACATCCACTACTACATTGGATGAAAGATAAAAGATAGTGAGAATGTCCCCATATAATAGGGGAGAATATAAAACCTTCATTTAAACCAATTTTGAAGAGGAGGCCATGGTATTATAGAAAGTAAACAAAAAAAATCATTAACAAAAAGTAACAATTAACATGTATGACCTCAATAGCCATATAAGTAGACATACCTTTATGTGTTCAGATTAAGGGAACAAAATAAAGGAAATAATATTTACATGATCCTTATGGATCAAGAGTGAAATATCATAATATACTCTAAAAAATTTATTTTTTAATTATTATTACATTTATACTTTCAATTATAAGGGTATAAATTATAATAGAGATTGACATCAAACAAATGTTGTATTGAATTTGAATGCATCATGGGAATAATTTATAAAATAAATTAGTAATATGATTATTGAACATCTATTTATGGATAAAACATAAATTGAAAATTCTCCTTTTTCCTGTGATTATATGTTTTTATCAAAATCTATGGATGAAAAAGGTAAAAATGCCTCAAAATAAGTGGTGTAAAAAATATTTAGTTGAATATTGGTAGGTAGGTATTTATAACGTTTAAATATTATTTTTCAAATTTAATAGTAATAATATTTATTATTTTGTATTAATATGTGTTCGTAGTTGTTTAATTCAAAATATTTACAAATGGGATTGGTACAATAATTAGTTATGCTTAATACAAGTTCTGCATAAATAATATTGGTGTAATTTTATATCATTTAATAAAAATAATAATTTTTAATACTCTATTGAATACAATAATATATATGAATGGTGTGAAAAACATATTTATTTATCAATACAAATAAATATATGTTTGTATTGGTAATTTTATAAACATAAAAATAAATATTAGTGCCTATCAACCCTTCATAAATATTACTAACTATAAATGTAACATTTAAACCTTTGGTTACATGTTGTATGTGAAGGAATTGTACCTATAATGTAAGTGAGAATGAAATATTTTATATTTACCATTGTTTATAAGGGGGATTCATTTTATATTTTTGAAATATGTATCTTTTAATGATTATCTCAAACTATATAAATAAAAAATAAAGGCTATAGAGATTCAAACATTGAATTTTAATTAAAAACACTAGAATGTTTTTCATTAATCATTGCTTAAAACACACACACACACACACACACACACACACACACACACACACACACACACACACACACACACACACACACATGCACTTATGCACACACATATTTCATGTCAAACATACAATTATTTAATAATAATATAACACTATAAAAATAATCTTGTTTGTAAGATATATCTACACCAAATCACTTTTTTTAGAATTTGAATATAATTTGCTAAAACTCTACTTGTGAGAGGATCCTCCTACAACAAATTAATGACAATGTGTGAAATAAGAGATCTATATAATTAAAAAAACTACCAAAATGATTATATTGATCGCAGATCACTTCGAAGGGGTAAACTCCTTTGGGAAAGCTCAATACAATATATTTGTGGATGCCTCTATTGGCCTCAACACTTACTTATATATTAAGTCTAATCTAAGAAACTACTACTTCCCGTGAATGTGGGATAAAACAAAATTCTCATGGGATGACTTACAAAGCATATGCATCCATATAAATTAATATACTAACAAAGTAAAAAGAAGGGGTCACACAGGTTCCTAACAACTTGACTATATATAAAAACAACTTTATCTATCATATAACTGTATTCACATTCAATATTTATACTCTATTTCACTATATTATAAGTTATTAATTTTAAAAAAAAAAAAAATCCAAATCCCAAACCAAGATGACATGACATGTGATGATAAATATAATTACCATTAAAAAAAAACTATTTCATATTAATCATTTTCATATTCACTTTCACTTTCATTTACCTCTCTTTGTTGTGCATATGTATGCCTTTATTGAATCATGTTATTTTTTTTAGTTATTTGAAGTTTCTTTCCAACCCATCATTATTTTAATTCCCACATAAATTTTTTTCTATTAGTGTCAATTTTTTTAGTTCCTTACTTTTATTATTTCCTCCACTAAATTAGAGATAGGCAATTCCGATACATTTTTTTTTTATCTTGCTTTCCAAATAATCTCCACAATCAAAGTATAAACTTTTTAGCCTCATTATGGAAATATTTTCAATTTAAACACCCATTTTATTTCTACTCAGCCATTTTGGACAATGTTTAGAACCCAAACGTATTATAAGGTAATTTCCCTTAAACACATCCACCATTGGGTTGAATTCAGTTTTGGGTCTTGAAAAATAAATCCCCATGTAAATATAATTATTAGTTAAAATATCCTAATTGATGTAATATTACCTAAGATAAGGAATGGAACCCATTTTATGATTGTTTATTTTTAAATCCCACTTTATTTTTTTACCAAAACTAATCGATTGAATTTTAGTTACAATCAACAAGTTTATTTAAATAATTTAAGATATTTTCTAATAATTTATGTTTGGAAAAATATTTATTGACCTCCATATAAAACTCTTTTTTCATAGTGTGAAATATATGATTTTATTCCATTTTTCATGTTTTCTATTTATTTTATATATCAAAATGGTGTTAGTGGAATTTTTACTCTAGGAAAGTTTGAATTACCATCATGAAATGTTCACCATATTCTGATTGGACTAGACCACCAATAATCATTAATTATTGATTTATATTCTATCATAGTTATGTTGTCCACAACATCAATATTAAAGTGTCTAGGTTTTATAATACCCACTATCTTGTGGTTCACATCTAGTTAATATGTCTCAAAAAATGACTTGATGTCATAAACCTCCTCAACAAGGTATGGAGTGAATGTACTTGACCCCTCTCAATATGTTTTGTAAGTGTGTATGATCTAAGTAAAAGAGAATTTTTATACTCCCACAACATATATGATAATATCCCAAATGTTTTATATATATCCTCATGCGTGTGTCTCACTCAAAGGAATATTAAATATATTATGTTGAAAACTCATTCTATTGTCAACATATATGCCAATGCAGACAAGGTACAACTTTTATTATCACTTTAAGCATTCCAAAATTAAAATTACAAGATTTCTGGCTAATTTTAGAATGATGTACTTATGTTATCAACATTATCTAATTAAAAAAATAATAATTTTGCCTTGTACCCATTGCACTTTTAATAAAAATAATTTTATAGCATAACACCATACAATGGATATTTTTAGGATCCACTATTATAAAAAAAATCACCATTCACATCAACCATTTATTTTTCATGTTTCATACGATAAAAGCTTAATGATTTTACTATAAAATTAGTTCCACATAAAAAAATTCAAGTTTTAGGTGGCCAAAACCATAAATATTATGTCCATGCGTTAGCATATTGATCAAAGTAATTGCGAGGTTCATAAAATTATGTTTTGAATTTGATTTTCTTCCAATCATTGATATGGAAGTTTTCATTTTGAATATTTTATCACACAAAATGCTCAAGAAATTAAGTGGGGTATTATTTTGATTACAACCTATGGGCATAATATTATAGATGACAACTTGTAAGGAAGAAGTTTTTATAGTTCTATTACTCTACCAATTGATTTATTATACTTGAGCATGTGGTGTATCTATGTCAATTATATATATATATATATATATATATATATATATATATATATATATATATATATATATATATATATATATATATATATATATATATATATATATATATATATATATATATATATATATATATATATATATATATATAGACACACACACACACACACACACACACTCTCTCTCTCTCTCTCTCTCTCTCTCTCTCTCTCTCTCTCTCTCTCTCTCTCTCTCTCTCTCTCTCTCTCTCTCTCTCTCTCTCTCTCTCTCTCTCTCATAAAAAATTAAAAATAATTTATTCTTTAGAATAAAATCATCTAAACAATATTCTTATTATGTTTTATGAAAATTATATTCTGACACTAAGGGTAGATAACATAGTACAAGATTCTGGATATACTTCTTAAGGAATGAATATTGTGTATAGTTAGGAGGATGGATTCTAAGAGGAAATCTAGTTCCATCCTATCCTACAAAACATGTCAAATGTGAATGCATATTTTCATTTTATTTTATTTTTTAAGGTTTAATATTATTATGGTATTATTTATTTTTGGTTTATTCATTCTTGTATTACCATTAATTGACTGCATCCCACCATGTAGAATGTATTTTATACACTTGAATAAAATGGTTTTTGGGATGTCATAAGCCATGTACCATGCATACTAATAAACATCAACTACATCAAATTTCACTTTACCAATTTTTTCCTTTCTTGATTAGTCCCTCTTTTTAATCATATAATTTTATTTAACTACATTTAACATGAATTCCTTTTTTGAATTTTCGTCGATGCCTCATGTTTTGTACATCTCATTTTTTAGTGGTCTTAATCGAATTATGGATAAAAAATAATTTTTGAAACAAGGTTTATTTTCCACGTCCTTAATAAAGATAAATTCATTTATTTTCCATAAAATTATGTATTAGATTCATTGTCTAGAGTTACATTCAAATTATGGCATTTGTGAAAGTTATAATGTATTGTTTTATCAATGTTAGATAATTATTGTACTCACAGTCTTCAAAATATATTAAATAGGAAAATTGGGGTTATTTTTTTCTCATGCATTTAAATATCATCCTCTACCTTGTTTGGGACTTATTTGATCTTCACATCTATAGGATAACCACTAAGGTGGGCCAATTGGATACTAGGCCATTATATGAGAGATTGTTTAGGTTTGGAAAAACCTTTCCAACTTCAGGGTTGTATAATTTATTGATATGAACACAAAGTTATTTCCATTCAATCCTTTGAATTGAACCATGTCACAATCAATAATTTTTTTAATTTTTCACTCTTGGATACATTTTATTATAGATGGACACAAATGGACCAACTTGGTAGAAACACTATTGAACTTAAAATTGTAGTAACTGTTATGTGGTATTGGAGAACCTTATAATAATGCACTCTAAGTAACCCATAGGGTATGTCATATTTTTTAAAGAACCCAATATTTTATTGGATAAGATAATAATGTATTTGGGTATATAAATATTGAGTAATTAGAACCAAATTTTAGTGGTCTCAATGTTTCACCATAGATTTTATGATTTTTCTTCACATGAGATATTTAACCATGAAAATGTCATTGAATTTTACATATTAATTATGTTTTATAATATATTTCTTTACAAGAAATTTAATTTTATCATTAAGACCATTATTGAATGTATTTTCATTGCCATCATTGCATTAAACCTCTTTTATATGACTATAATCCTCAGATTCATTAGAAATGGATAAATCTACATGTGTTGACACTTCCATATCTTCCTAGGTGATAAATTATCTCTTATTCTGAATATATTCCAAATTTTAGAAGCCAAAAAATAAACAAGTAAATAATATGATTCCATTCAAGACCACGTTAATACTAAAAATAACTAATCCATTTCCCATGTCTCTAGACTATAGTGTCAGCATTATTTGATACACTCTTCCATCTATGACATTAGTTACTTTTGAAAACATGTCAATAGGTTTTCCTTCCCCAAATGAAAGATAAATTAATATTATTTAAATAATAATAATAATCGTGATATTTAGTAAATATAAATGTATGGTTCAATCTTAATTATGATATTATAATAGATATAGTCCATTCATAAATAGTCAATCTATATTAATTTATATAGGCCATGTGTAATTTTTAATATATTATTGACTTACACTACATAAATAAATAAATGGATGTGATAGAATAATGTTTTATAGTGCTTATTAAACTTATGTGATTTGTACTAATCTAAATATTTTATTGAAAAAATAATTTTAGTTAAAATAATGTTTTAATTATAAATTAAACACCACTCTATTAGATATTTTAATATGTCCATGAGACCCAACTTGGAGATTTATTAAAGTCTATGATATAAAAACATAACTATTTTAATGGTCACATTTTTGTTTTCTCCTTTCTTAAATATTAAAGAGTAATTATGGGTATCTCATTTAAAAATATAAAGTTGGATATGATTTTATGAAGCTTTGAAGTACTCAATACTTGAAGGCCTATAGATTTTTTAAATCATAATTTGGAATTAATTGGTGTATTGAATCTAATTAAGATAAAATTAATTGAAGGGTAGAATATGTTGTAAATATCAAAATGAAAATAAAAGAAATGAAATGGATAAAGCTCAAATGAATGAAATAATATAACTATGAAAAAAAAGACTTATATATTTCCTACCTATAGGTTGAATATGTGTGACTGAGATACAACTAGAACTGATCAATTAAACTTGATTACACATGTGAAATTAAAATAAGGACTATCACTATTCTAGATCATAACTAACTAGAAGTAGATAATATTTATTCTCATTACTATATTATGTGGTTTGATCTTGAAAGACACCTATGTACAAAAATTTGACATTCGATTGTGTGTGGATGACCTGTAAATGATTGTTTAAAGTTAAAACCCTAATAGGGATTATAATATCTAAAAACTTATAAAAAATCTTGTGTGTAATGGGATGAGTTGACCTAAATCACCCCATGATTATTGACTATTTCATATATATCCAACACTCCAAGGTGTGAATTCAATCCAACATTTTTCTCCCACTTAGAGTACTTAATGAAATTATGTTATTTTTGCTACAAGCATGCCTCCAGATATGGATTAAACTCTTGATAATGATTTGATTGACTCAAATAGAATAGGATCATGATTTGGATAATGGATAATTCAAGTTATTAGAATAATAATTATAAATAATTGGGAATATTTTATCAGTGTGAAATAGTGTAAGTGTACCTCAATTGTGAATTTTCAAAATGATTGCTAAGTGATAGAATAAGTGGCTTGGATGTACATTTTTAACAATCCAAAAGAGTGAAAAATCATGATGTGTATCTTCAAAAGGTAGAACAACCTATAAGGCAATTTTTAAGTTTTAAATAGATTTGTTGTTGGGTGAAGGGTTGAGATTGACCCATATGGTTAGGATCAACTATTGATCTCATCTCATGCAGGTCAATTCTAACCTAGAAAGTTAACATTTGGGCATAAGATTTTAAATGTCCATATAGGTGTTTAGAGAGAGATTTGGTGATTAAGAACATTTATGTAGGTGTATAAAATATAAAGGAATGGGATTGTAAAATTACTTAGGATAGAGTGAGGTGGAGAATTGAGACCAATTTAAGTGTTCAAGTCAATTAATGTAAAAGTGGTCCAAAAATTATATTATCAAGTATTCATGATGAAATTTGACCATATATATTTCCCCCATTTTAATATATAAATGAAATTAATAAAATAAAATGATAGATATACCTGAGTGTTTACAACACATTTTACATTTGGGATAAATATCCAATCATGAAAAATGCTTTATAGAAAATTCTACAATGATGTAAAAGTAGTTAATGTGCATATATGAAATTAAAAATTGAAATTGAAATCATTTTTTATTTATTTTTAAATGTGTACACATATGTTTGAACCTATTTTTGATCTTGTAACTTTTGTTAAATATGATTCTTCATTTAAGCATTAGATAATTAGTGATTCCCATGAAGCACTTGGAGAGTTTGGATCCTTTGTTGAACCATGTAAAATTAAGTTTGATCAAGCCTAAATTTTAAGTGAACATGTATGAAAAATAAATCATTAAGGGATGAATAATATTAAAATTGTGTTATTTGTATTTGTATCCCAAAGACAAAAATAGGTTGAAACCCAAAATGGATTCGTAGGCTACAATGCTAGAGGGTGATGAATCTCTAGTATGAATTATGAGTTTTAATTTAATAAACCACTCCATATGTAATATATATTCAATTGTCACTTTTTTCTTTAGATATTATATACATGAGCAAAAGATAATGAATAACATCCATTCCCCTACAGTGATCATGGATAACAAGTAGTATTGAAAGTATGACATTAATCAATATCATTCCCCTCAAATTTGAAATATATTTTATTGTGCACATGAATTTGTATCATTATGACATGTGATAAAAGTAAATTTTTTAATTGTATGTATATGTAAACTTTGTTCAAAATTTGTGTGCATATGCCCCTCTGCATATATACCTAAAATGTATAAATATGTAATATATTCCTATAATGTGAATGTATATGCATGGAATATCCCCCCATAATTTTTACCAATGATTTAATTTTTAACTATTTTCAATTTTATGAAAATAAATTATGTATCCAAAATTGTTTTTTTTTCAAGAGACTTATCTCTATCTAAAAATAACCCTTTTGAGGTGAGGGAATGTGTTTTGAAAGTCAATCATACCAAAATAAAATTTAATTTTTTCATGAATATCAATATGTAATCATTGAATATCTTATAATATGTGTAAAATGTATACACATAATATTTTCACCTTGTCATTTACTGAATCTTTTTCTTGTAGTAGTTTATCGACACATCAATATCCCTGAGTGCATACCTTAAAAGGTATACCACAAATGGGGTTGGGGGGGGAATGCTCATGGTGTTTTATGGGAGATGAAGTTATTCTATCAAGATTACACCATTACTATTATCAATTTGAAATACTCTAAATGTCTATCCATTTACCTTTCCTATATGTCCCTTGTCCATATTTTATATCATGCCTATATCTTATGGTATTAGCCTCTCTGATACCATATGTTCTATATCTTCACCCTTCATGTACTGTATCCACTAGCCAACCATATTTTTGATTCTATATTTTGACATTTGTACTATATGTCCTAGTCATTACCATTATGTGTCAATCAACTTCTTTTAGCTATATTTCTTGGGCCAATGCCATTGTCTTAGTGTGTAGGGTTGGTTTTGAGTATTTGATTAGTCTCTCTCTCTCTCTCTCTCTCTCTCTCTCTCTCTCTCTCTCTCTCTCTCTCTCTCTCTCTCTCTCTCTCTCTCTCTCTCTCTCTCTCTCTCTCTCTCTCTCTCTCTCTCTCTCTCTCTCTCTCTCTCTCTCTCTCTCTCTCTCTCTCTCTCTCTCTCTCTGTGTGTGTGTGTGTGTGTGTGTGTGTGTGTGTGTGTGTGTGTGTGTGTGTGTGTGTGTACACACACACATACATGGGTCATATTTAATTCATATCATATCATATACACATTATTCACTAGTATTTTACTCATAATTCTTCCCTAAGCCCATTTTAAATAATTAGTTGTGTAGAATTTTATCCTGTTGTGTCATTTAATCTTAATAATAAGAGTCATTAGGATCTCCTAGTTGATGATATATTATACATTTTATCACAACCCAAAAACCAAACCACAAAGTCTTGGGATTTATGAACACATGTACATGGTTGATCTCACATTCTTACCACAGGCATGAAACATAGCTCACTAGGACCCACTATATTTATTGGTTAAGAACATTATCAAAAAATGACCTTAATATGTAGATGCATTAAATAATTATTTATAAAGCATTGACCATTTCATCCTTTATGAGACATTTAACTCAAAAATCATAACTGAGTTTCAACAAAGTATAATCTTATAAAGTTTCTAAGATAAAAAGATTGATTTTTAAAGAAGAGAGATAATTATTCAATAAAAATAATATCACATATAAGGTTGATCATGCCATATATTATATTAAAAGGTTTAATATTATTTAGAGTGGAATTTAGTTAACTCTATTAATAAATAATTCCAATAATTAACTTGCACAAGACCTTATATGTTTTCAAAACATTTCACATAACTATGGTAAGAAAAATAACATGTTTAAATGTTCCAAAAAAACTTAAAAAATATATGATATTTTTATTAAAATAAAATAAAAATAATCATATCATCCCAAGGTTCCAAAATATCTTAAGTATTTAGTTAACATTAATTTAATAATCCATTCACATGTAATATAGTCATAGTTCTATATTTAGCATCATGTTATTATAAGGTCAAGCAATTGCTAATCAAACCATAAGGGTACAATCCTCATAAACTATCATTAAATCTTGTTCATTGAAATAAATGATTACATTTAAATATTATTCAAAAGTTACTCATTTAGCAATAAACACAAGACATATAATTAAAAAAGTGAAGTCTACCACTTAAAATGAAGCTCATAATGAAATTTACTACCCAAAGAGTGTATATTCCACTCTTTCATGGATACATATAGAGCATTTCATAGATAATATTTAAATAATGATAATTAGACATTTTAACCACCAATCCCTCATTAGAACCTTCCTACAATCTAACCTTGGGGTCATGATTATCCTTGTAGGTTGATAGTGGTTTCCATATAAATCAAAATTTAACTTAAATAATGAAACTGATTTAGGCATATATCAAGTTCAACACTAAGATAAATAATAATAACTAAATACCTTGCCATTAAATACTATAACAACATAACAAGTTCTTTAGTACATGGAAATATAAAATATCTAAGCATTCCTATAGTTCATCATCATGTAAAATTTGATTAGTGCCATACAATAAGGTTACCTCAAGGATATTTGTTATATCAAATAAAATTTCAATGAAGCTCAACATCTATTGTCTGTTTACTAGCCACACATAAATCAGTCATACAAGATTACCATAATCAAAATTTTATCTTAACCTTAGTATGAATGACTAGAGATAAGGATAAATCAATTAAACTTAAATGATGCGAGTACAATAAATCATATCTTAGTATCTTATATTGGAACAAGATTTAACTTATTTTTAGCACAGTTCACTATTCTAAGTAAGTCATGGATTTCATACCTCAAATTAAGATTTATCCATAAGTTCCTCTTTCAAATATAATTGCCTGTACAAAAATAATTAATAATAACCTAAATATAGTATAAATTCACAACAAGGAACAACCCACATTCTATATGATGCATCCAAACTTATTAACTATCCATCTCACATTAGGGTATGAATCGAGTCAAGTTAACACAAGGAAAGTATGATAGGTATACATATCAAATAATAGACTTACTATACAATTATTCCAAATTGTAATGCTATAAGCATAAAGAATATGATAGCAAAGTTATGTTACAATAGTAGATAGAGAACCAAGGATTATAAAACTACCTTGCTTAAGGCCAAACAATATAGTTGTTCCATTTATAATTTCCAATATAGATGGTAGAATGATCATCACAAATCCAAATGAGTTCAATAAGTCAAATACAATTATGTAAAGAAGGTATCTAACATTCAACACAAATCCAAGACAATTCAATATAGATTACCTAATAAAATTTTACCATTACAAATGATAATCCTCCATATTTATTCATATAAACAAGTTACTAAATTTATCAACACACATTTATAAAGTTATCTCACATAATCATGAAATTAATGACATATAGGTATTGAACATAATTTATTATTCTTAATGAATGTTATAACCATGTTATACTTTTTCTCAGTCAAAAAGTGAATGCCAATCCCAATTTAAGGTAGTATTACATAACATAGTTTAGAACCAACACAAAACCACTAATTATTATACTAAATCTAAGAATTAAATGGAACTTCAACAAAACTCATAAATACAAGAGTACTAAATCAATATCAAGGAAAATTTAATAAAAGGTTCTCCATATTTACATTATTCCCTATAAGAAACACAATACAACAACCAAGTATTCCTTACTAAAGGGTTTTAAATCATTTTTAAATAGTGGGTAATAATACATTATATATTTACTATAATTTTAATGAAGAGATTAAATTATCCCTAGTGCTTCAAAAATCATTGGCACTATTATATCATTTACATAAAACCATGAAAACTACCAAGAATATTTCACCCATTTACTTCATCACTCATGATAGCATTCCTACTACATGAACATCAAAACCAATATGAAAGATGAGCCTATCCATATAGTGGTAACTTTACCCACTTTATTCATCAATATGGGGTTGTAAGAGTCCACCAAAAGGAGGTCCAATGTCTTAAAATAAAATGAGAGTAAGGATTTAGAAAGAGATGATAAGATCACCAAGGTTATGTTTTACACACATGGCTAAATAAACACATAACAAGATATAGAGAAACACATTAAAAACATAGTAAAAACACATAATCACAATTCCAAATAAACATAATAAATTTATATGGATTTGTTTTCATAGATACAATCATATATAATCCATATAATGGGTGAGATGAAACAACTAATGCCCTTCCCATAAGGTATTATCGAAGGAACTCACAACACCACATCCATTAACATTCTCACAATCCAATCCAAGTGCAAGGGTAGCTACATTATGAGGAAGCACTTATAATATGAATAATAAGGGTGCCAAAGAGAGTGATAATGAGTATGTGAGGGTTATGTATAACTAACATGAGAGCCTCCATGAAACCCACACATTTGTATTATGTTTCCTAGTTAGAAACAAGCAATAGGAATTAACGCATTGAAATGAAAATGATCTAAGGAAAGAAAAATAGTTACTCAAAAAAATCACATTTTGTAGTCTCTCTATTGAATACATTCTTATATTCCTCTTTCATATTTTTGTCCAACACTCTACCACATTGTTCCTTCTCTATGTTTTTGGGAACATTCCAAAATTACCATTTAACCTCATACTAGATTCCATGGCCAAAAAAACATCAATGCATGTATATTATGGAAACCCAAAATATCTCCCATAAACACCATGGTAATAGGAAAATTACATGCATGTGAGATATAAACACTAGTTTTCTCTACCTTCATTTTCTATCTCCTTTATCCATATGGCACGAAGTCAAAACTTCAAAATAGAAATGATAACCATTAAATTTCATTCCCATGAAACCCTAATAATCATAAAATGATTTTTCATCTAAATTTTAGTCAAATTTTATTAGCATATTATTATAATTGTCACCCTATCATGGGTTAAAGTAAACGTTTTCCCATAAAGTTACATAAACTATGCAACCAATCATTATTATATCACTTCATAATAAAACATGCCCAAACATTAACAAGGATTATGAACCTTTATGGAAAATTTCATGTTTGTGTTACTGAAGCTAGAAAGTAAACTAGCCTACCATCATAGTAAGTACCCAACCAAGCATATTGATTAAAATTTGTTTATAAGATAATGATAACTGCTAAAGAAATAATGACATGATTTTAATGACACTTGGATGAGGAAAATGAGGGGGAAATATAAATTTATTTCAACACTTATTAACTTAAATATTATAATTGGGAACAAATATTATACAATTATATCTCAGAAGTCCATTTAAGTCCAAGAAATAGTCCAAAAAATCTTTAGCCACTATTTCTGTGGTTAATTAAGTATATTTTTTTTTTGCATTCAAGGTCTATTAGTTGCTAATTTAGAATATAATTCTTGAAATTTGACCTTATAATAGAAACATTAGTCATATAAGTTATCTTACTATTAGAATTCATAAATATATTTTATTTAACCTTGAGATAAGAAATATTAATGCATACAAACTTTTGCATCCTCTTCTTACCCAACTCTAACACCTACAAACTCCTACTCATGCATTCAAACAATCTTCTCAATCTCCACTAGCCTACCAAATTTCTCTCACAAATATTTGCATTATTATCATAGATGATACTTAGATAAGGATTCTTTGATTATATCTATCTACCTTTAGGCTCTTCATATATCTCACTCATCCATTCATGTCATACTACTCACCTTCTAACTCCATAATCATTTCATTAGCCTTTACTAGACTATAAGCTTCAAGATTCAAACTTTGGAATACATCTTATTTTTGTTCCTTGCCACATATTTGATGCCTCTATAGGTTTATTTGAATTATCCCATTTTCTTCACTTGGGATTCAATCTCCAATCTGTCTCTAAACCCTCTTAAACAACTCTGCTCTCATTTACCTTATTTTTCTATCTTTTTTTTACAATTTTATGAGTGGTATGGACAGACACCTTTGATTATTTAAAATATAAAAAAAATTTATGCCACACTTTATAATTTTACACTTCACCAAGAAATTTTAATGTTCCACTCTTTTCCTTTCATCACTCTCTAGCCTCTCGTTCTTTCTAATTAGCCCTTATAGGCTTAATAAGCCCCTATTTGCAACTCAAAACCTATTTTTACATATATAAAAAACTTTTACAAGTCTAAAAATTTAAAATATTCTTCCTCCCCTAAAAGGCTATCAGAATACCAAATTTTATTTTTTTCTCTGGTTCAATCATGAGTTATTTCACTTTTTGGTCTTAACCCTAAACTAGGGTTTCTGTAACCTGTTACGAAATTGAGAGGGTTCCAAATTGATTTAATTGATTTAAAATTTCCTTAATGTGTTCTAAATACCATGTAAAGGTCTTTCAAACATTCTTAAAAAATTTCAAAACCTAAACTTTCCATGTTACACTTTAAATCTCCTTTAAATAATAACTTCTACAAAGCATTGTTATCACAGTCAGCCTGTGTGTGAGTAAATACAAGGTTTAATTAAATTTTCACCTTTAAAAATGTTTTTGTAAAATACTTAAAGTTTCTTTTACTCCTTTTAAAATATCTACACTAATTTTTTACTATCACAATCTCTCACCACATTCAATTCCTGAGTTAAACAGTATATTGTTAATATTGATTGCTTGTGTACAAACCAAAAATAGGGTATGAATGTTCATTTGCCTCCCTAATGTATTCAAAAAATTATTTCAAAGTTTTCAATCCTTCACACTTACCTTATAATCTATCTTATCATTATATCAACTCTAATTTAATTCATTGTTTAGTTATTTCAACAAGGTTACTTACATGTATCTTACAAATAAAGCATCTACATAGAATGGTTACCTAAATCTTATCCTTGTTAGTTGACTATCACTACCTTGTAAATATGAATAGCAAGTTACATTCTTACATTACTAAATCAATTCATGGAATCATCCTTCATGGCATGTTAACTCTAATGATAAGATTTTTGTTTAGAAATCTTTTCAGGTTCTCAAAACCTACATGAAGTTCTTATGACAATCCTGTAGCACACTAACTTGCACATAACAAACCATTGTTCTAAAATATTTAAGGGATTAAACACATCTATTTTCATCCAAAAACAATACCAAAATAGATATTTATAGGGATCACTTCAGATTAATCAAATTTTATTAAATAATTCATATTTACATTCATTACACTATCACAAGGATAGATTACAAATGTTTTCATGGGTTTTGTTCCATCTCATCTTTTTTCTATGTACCTCTACCTTATCACTAAATTATTGACAACCTTCGTACTATATATCAACTTACCTTTTATATGTACCTATCATCTTGTCAACTATCTAAAAATCATTACATACATAAAATTACTTTCTTTGGGTAACTACCTCTATGACAACTGATTCCCATGTGGACATTACATTGAACAATCTTGATTTTTGTGATTTTCCATATGAAATATACATAACACACCTTATATAAACCTACCTATACTCATTTAAGACCTTATGAAAACATTACATTCTTTGACACTACACCTAAACACTTCTAAACTTCCTAACACATTTTCAAATATTCAAATTGGTGTTTTGGTGGGAAAAATTCTCCAGGCCAAGAACAACCAATACCAAGATATTAGATGATTCAGTTAAGATTTTTGGGTCCTTTAGTACCTTTAACACCAAACTAGGCCAAAAAATACATAAATACATACTTGAATACACTGACTTGCTTGATGCCACTACATCACATACTGATATAAAAAGTGTAACCATCTACACTATCATGCATTTAATTCATATTGATAAAACAAGCACACAAGGTTGTGATCATCAGATTTTACCTTAAAGTTCTTTCAAAGAAAAAAGTGTGTTAATTTATTAAGATCATAAACCATAACTACCAATTATAGATCATGATTTGGATAGTTATGCTATTGGGATTTTAGCTTACTAGGTTCCTAGGTAATGGCCTTGCCATATTGGATCAAAAAAACCCCAATGCCAAAACAAAAAGAATTATCCAAGATTTAAAAGTTTCTATTAGTATTTTTAATAAAAATAATAGGATAAAAATTTAACAAATATTTTAATATTTGTAAGGCTTCCTCATACTAAGGATTCTAAACAAACTTCTTACCCTTTTCTACAATGAAGTGATGTTAAAAATTATTGAGAAGTATTCCAAAAGCCTTCTATAATATCTAGCTAAATCCATGAAAATACATACTTCATGCATATTATTAGGAGTGGGACAATTTGTAATGGATTTAATTTTACCATGGTCTACTAAAATACCTTCATTAGAGATAGTGTGCTCTGAGTAATGAATCTCACTTTAGAAGAAGGATATTTTAGAAAACTTACCATGTAGTTTATTATACCATAGTATTTTCAATACCAATCACATGTGTTAATAATTATCTATTTAATTTTTATAGTAAACTAAAATGCTACCAAAAAATACCAACACAAAATGATCTATGAAATAATTGAATACACTATTCATCAAGTTCATAAAAGCAACAATGAAATTTATCAACCCAAAAGGCATGTTAGTAAATTAATAATGGTCATACATTGTTATCAAATATGTTTTACATGCACAAATTCATATTTTATGTAGAGTAGGTGATACCAAGGGTATTAAAGATCTACCTTATAAATATAACATCATCATTCATTAGATCAAAGAGATAATAAATTATAGGAATATGATACTTATTCTTAATAATGAATTTATTCAACACTCTACAATTAATTAAAAGTCTCAATATGACATATTTATTATTGAAAAATATAACCAAGTATTTATATGTTGATACACTTGGCCTAATCATCCCATTTCCCATAAGCTCTTATAGTTTTAGTTTGATCTCTAACAAGTTTTCCACATTAATGCAATATGGGGCTTTGGATGCAGGTGCAGATCCTAGTAAAATATTAATAGAAAAATCAAACTCTCTTTGAGGATTCAAACCTAAAATATCTTTGGGGAATACATCCTTGAATTCTCTCAAGTTTGTGTAGTCTTATAAAGAATATTCCCTCTCCTTATAAAGTTCATTTAGTTTATAGTATAATGTTTTCACCCTTTTCTTACTATTCTTTTCAACTACATGGCTGAGATAAGTTTTTTAGATATAAGACTCAAGTCACCCTAGATTTCTACATGGATTCCAACATATTTAGGAGATTTCATCCTTTTTATAAAATAATCAAACTTAACTTGATGCTATTGTATCCAATCTATGTCAAAAATTAGGTCATAAGACCCTAATGGTGCTAAAAATAGGATTAATCAAGTCTTTAATACTCCCACACCTTTTTCAATTTTTTCTATGCATTCTAAAATAAACACTCTTTTCCCTATGCCAAATACTACCTCCCATCCTTATCTTAATCTAGAGGGTTGATTTTTCCACTTATAAGTAATAGAAGGTGAAATTAAACTATTAGTTTCACTATAATCAATTAAAATATCCAATAGAAAACCAAAAATTATAAATTTAGTCTCTATTGGGGTAGACTGTAGGTTTCTATTTTTTAAAGTCAAAAGTAGCATACACATAGGGATTGCTTGGCTACTTACCTCATAGTTGGGGACAGTCTTTTTGTTAATGAATATCACCACATTCTCAACACTACAAAACTATTTATAATGGTAGAGTTACTATATTATGTCTAATGTTTAGGCCACAAAAGTTGCCTTGTTTTTTGTTATAGTTCCCATTATTTATCTTTGCAAAAAATTTAGGCTTAGAACCTTTATTTTAATTTTAGAATCTACCAAAAAAGTTGTATCTCATAAATTTATTATATTGGTTACATTTCTTGAAGTTTTTTTTTTAATCAACTTTAGGATTAGGCTAAAACCTTTTATTTTGGTACTCTTGTCTTGCTTTTAGGTGAGACTTCTCTTTTTATTATGCATTATAGCCAAATTAAATTGTAATATCCAAAGTGTGAGGTCTTGTCATGTTCACACCATGCATCAAAACCTCTTGAAAGCCTATATTGAATTTAGTTACCTTAGTATCCTCATTATTAATATAGTTTACACAATACAAGAGATTGAGAAACTTGTTCTCATAATCCATGATAGTCATGGTTCCTTGCTTTAGCACCTAGAACTCCATGATATTTTATTCCATATAGTTTCCACTTAGGTAGGTTTTCTTGATTTAGATCTTGAAGGTCTCCCAAGTGAGGGTCATTAGTTAATAACACTTGAGATCACATAGGTGATTCCACCATAATGCAATGTCGCCCACAAAATAAGAAGCTCCTATAAAGGCTTTGATATTGAATCCCATGTTATGCAAGGTAAAATATATTTATAGCTTCACCAACCATGCCTTAGCATAATATCCAAATTCTCCACTAGAATAGGTATGAGATAAGAATTTCTTAAACTCCTTAATAATAGGATCCATAATATCATGATGTCTAGGATTTTCACCTATTTACTCATTCCATTGTACCTCCTCATACTCACCCTTTTCATACATGTTTTCTAGGTTTGCTAACCTTTAACTGTGTGACTCCAATTAGACTTGGATTTTGTGAAGAACACCAATAATTTAATTTAAGACAACATCAACCCAACAATATTATCAACATGATCATTATTACATCACCAACATTATAATTTATAGCTTTAATTATAACATGGTAATTTCTATTATTACCACCATTATTGTTAGAATTTCTATTGATTACAATCTTATTATAATTTATACTAAAATCACTAACATTTACATTACCTTTTTTGGATCATGTACTCACCATTATGTAAAACACTAATACATTTTCATATAATTATTTATTATGGATCCCTAGTGTAAGAACTAGGTTATGATACCACTATCTCAACCCCAAAATCTAACCCATAATGTTTTGGGATTTTTAAGGGTTACAATACTTAGATTCCAACATTAAACCATGTACATGTACATAATTCCAATAAATTTACAAACTCATGTATGTCGTTGATCTCACATTATCATATCCATGAAGTGGAACTCACTAAGACCCACCATGTTAGGTGATTAAGCACATTATATGAAAATATATTTAATATTTCAATGCCTTATATAAGTACTTCTAAAGCATTAACCACTTCATCACTTTTGAGGAATTTACCTTCAATAAAATAATTAATTTTTAGCATAGGACAATCCTACAACGTTTTCAAGATAAAATTATTACCTTTTTAAGAACAACAATAATTATTCAATAAAAATATAATAAACTATAATGTTGCTTATGCTATATAGTATAGTTAAATGGTTAAGATTATTTAGAGTGGATTTTGTTTTATTCTAGAAATAAATAGTTCAAATAATTAACTTGCATATAACCTTATAAATTTTCATAACTATTCACGTAATTGTGGTAAGAAAAATATTATGTTTAAATGCTCGAAACAAAATTTCAAACATGTGATATCTTTATTATAATCCACTAAAAATAATTATATCATCCAAACATTTCAAAATATCTTAAGTCTTGAGTTAACCCTATCAAAACCATATTAGTCTAAAATCTACATATATGATCTTCCCAAATGAACCCATAATCCTTTTAATTAACATAATCCCTTTGTAAGGAATAAAGGCACAATACCTTGTTTAACATCCTATGAATATAAGGCCAACCAATTTCTAATAAAACCATAATATTAAAATCCTAAAAAAAATTCATTAAATGTTGTTCATAGCAAGTAATGATTACGTTTAGAAATTATTCAGAAGTTACTCATTTGGAAGTAAACATAAGACATACACCAAGAAGAGTGAAGGCTACCACCTAAAATGAAGCTCAAAATGAAAGGTATTTCCTACAGAGCATATAGTACATTGTTTCATGGCTACCTATAAAGCATTCCATAGGCAAGAATTTAATAATTATGATTAGGCCTCTAAACCACCTAGCCCTTATTAGAACCTTCCTACAATCTAGTTTGTGGTTAGTAGTGGTTTCAATCTAAATTAAAATTTAACTTAAATCATGAAACTAACTTAGACATATAAAAATTTCAATGTTAATATAAATTATAGTCACTAAATACCCTACCATTAAATATTATAACAATATACTAAGCTCTTTATTACTAGGCAATATGGTATAGTTAAGAATTCCTATAGTTCATTATGATGATGTGATTAGTGTCATATAATAAAGTTACCTCAAGGAGATGTGTTATATCAAATCAAATTTCAATGAATTTCAACACCTACAAGTGTATTTTTACTTTCCACAGATAAATTAATCATGCAAGATTACCATAATCAATATTTCACCTTAACCTCAGTATCAAAGCCCATAGAGAAGGATAAATACATGAAATGTAAATGATGAAATAAATAATAAATATCATCTCAGTCTCTTATAATGGAACATGGTATGCATTCCTTTTTATCACACTCCATTTTTCTAATAAAATCAAGGATTGTATACCTTACATTAAAATTTATCCATAAGTTCTTATTTAAAATACAACTACATATATAAAAATAATTAAGAGTAACCTAAATACACTATAACTTCATAATAGGGATTTCCCCAAATTTGATATGATCATTAAAAAATTATTAATAATCCCCACACATTAAGGTATGAATAGAGTAAATTTGACATAAGGAAATCATAATATGATATACATACAAACACCCAAAATTTTATACTGTTATGCCAAATTGTAATTCTGTAGGCATAAATCATATGATAGTCAGGGTATGTTACAATGATAAATAAAGTATCCAATATTATAAAAATATATTTATTAAGACCAATCAATTTATCTAGTCCATTTATTATTTCCAATATAAATGGTCACATGATCCTCACAACTCCAAACATGTTCAATAAATAAAATAGAACTATGCAAAGAAGGTAAGTGACTATTAATAAATATCCAAGCTAATTCAATATAGATTATCTAATAACCATTTACCAATGTAGATGATAATTTAGTAGAGAAGATAGGCCTCTATATTTATTCACACAAAGAAGATACTAAATTTGGTATCTCAAATTTATAAAGTTATCTCACACAATCATGCAATCAATGACATATAGGTACTAAATGCAATATATTATTATTAATGAATGATACAAATATGTTATAGTTTTTCATAGTCAAAACATGAATTTCAATACCAATTTAAACAGGTATTCCTTAACATAGTTAAGAACAAAAATAAAAAGAAAAACTTGTTCTTATACTAAATCTAAACATTGAAAGGAACTACACCACAACTCTGAAATAAAAGAGTATTGCATCAATAAAAAGGATAATTTAATAAGAAAAAATTATCCATATTTACATTATACCAGACAATAAACAAAATACAACAACCAAGTATTTCTTGGTAGAGTATTTTAGTTGATTTTTCAGCCATGCATAATAGTATATTATATATTATATTACAATGTCATGTAAGAGTTACAAGTAACCCTAGTTCCTCAAAATCATTAGAACTATTATAAACTTTATAAAAAACCTTTAAAACTACTAATAATACTTTACCCATACACTAAGATACACCTAAAATCATTGTTTGTTCAAAAACACCAAAAAAATGTGAAAGTTGAGCCCATCCATATGGTAGTAACCCTACCCACCACATCCATCAGTATCGGGTTACAAGAGTTGAATGAATGGAGGTAGATTGTATTAAAATAAAATTATATTAAGGAGTGAGAAATAGATCATAATTACACCAAGGTTAGGGTTTACACACATGTCGAAACAAATATATAAAAAGTGATAGAAAAAAAATATAAAACCTTATAAAGATACACAAACAAATTTAAAAACAAACAAAAGTTTTTATGTATTTTATTCCATAGATTACTTCATATATATTATATCTAATGGTTAAGATGAAACAAATAGTTCCTTACCCATAAGGGCATATCAAATTAACTCATAACACCACATCCATCAACACCAACACTTCAATCCTAGTGCAAGGGTAACCACATTATGGGGAAACACTTATAATATGAATGGAAAAAGTGTTGAGGAGGGACAAAAGGATCATTTGAGGGTTATATATAAACTTAAATTTATAGAAAACTCACGTGAGAGAATCCAAAAAACCCACACATTAATCTCTAGTTTCCCAAATAACACCAAGCAATAGTAACTAGTGCACAAAAATAAAATGAATGAAAGGAAATAAATCAAATTAATTAAAAACCTAAGATTGTGTAGTTCTCTCTCTTCAATAATTTTTTATCTTCCTCTTCCATTTTTTTTCCAAAACTCCAACAAAACATTAACAAGGAATATCAACATTTGTAAATAATTGTAGGCTTGTGTTGCTGAAGATAGTAATTAAACTAGCCTACCATCATAGTAAGTATTCAACCAATCATATAAAGTACAATTATCTTATAATATAATGAAAATATTTGAATAAATAATAACAATTATTATGCACAATATTGGGTCAAAACAAAATAAGACATCATAGAGGTAGTGGTGGATACACAAGATGATAAATTTATTTTACCTTATGTTTGTTTTCTTGTATGATATTTCCATGATATTTTAACGAATCTTATAGTCCATAACTATCTTAGTATCATAATTGTTACCTACATTCATAAAATGACATCAATAATACTAGTTCTATATGATTAACATCAAAATTAAATACTGAATATAATATAATTAGAAAAAATATGAATACAAATAATAAAATATAAAGTTCATTAAGTAATATAGATCTAAACACATGCCAATTACTCATAAACAAAAAAATTTATTATTAAAACATACACATTATTTGAGGCATACCTAAGATGAGATATGACATATTTATTTAGCCATTTGAGGTCTTAAACTTACAACATTCCATTTCAAATCTCCACTTGAGCCAATGGGGATATTGAAGCATTGATGGGTCCACTGAAGGTAGTTATATTATATCCTTATATTTTTTCATTTATTTACTTAATATATTAGATTTTCCCTATTTATTTGTGAATATATGTATGTGTGTCCTTGTTTAGGTCTTTTCCACACAAAATAATCTGGTGTGGCTATAATATGGATTAAACTTTCCATAATCACCTTAGGCCACATATACCCCCATTTTATTGGCCATGAAACCTTAAATTTTATGATAATTCTAACCCATCCTTAGATTATATTATCTTATACAACCATTTAATTTACAATCATAATATATCATTACTGAGATCTAGGGAGAGATAAATCCTTGTGGCATAGGCTTAGTAATGGGAACCATTTATTATTAGAATTCACATTTAATTAACCCATTAATATATCTATATAATCAATTGGTCCTTACCTGATCATCCACGTATCACGAGTATTATTTTGATTGACGTTATTCGAGTCCTAGTCTATTGAGAGAGAGAGAGAGAGAGAGAGAGAGAGAGAGAGAGAGAGAGAGAGAGAGAGAGAGATAGAGAGAGAGAGAGAGAGAGAGAGAGAGAGAGAGAGAGAGAGAGAGAGAGAGAGAGAGAGAGAGTTGATAATTATTTAGTCCTAACCCATAGATAATTTATGGAAAATTCAATGTAAATATTTTAAAGCCTTATGTTGTATAAATTTAATGGTTTTAATTTTAGTTTCATTGTGAAAATATTCCAAATCATCAACCCAATTGTATTTTCCATCCCAACACATTTTTATACATGTTTATAAATAGTATAATCTAGATCAATATAATTTTTATTTTTCAAAAATGTATCACCTAGCCTAATATAGTTCTCTATGTTTTTTTTAAAATATTTTATATCTTCATATATTTCCATAGGTTTAATTTTAGTTCATTAGATTACAACTATATAAGCCAAACTAATACCATTGTGTTTACCTATTTAATTTCACTGCATAATGAAAATGTAACTTTCTATCTTTATTTTTATTTTGTTTTACCTACGAACTTATTCCAATAGTTTTAAAACTTAATAATATCTATATTTTTGGGACAATAAATGATCTATTTTACCAATTCCATGGTGTGAGGGGTACTTTCCCAATACTCAATCTATTAGACAAGACTATATAGGGACTCTAGTTTTTTAATACTTCAATGTATATAAGAAATTCCTATGGTTTCCCTATTTTCATTGATATATAGGAAGACAAAAATATGTTTTATTATTTAATGCATCATGAAGTGGTTAGTCTCAATATGTCACTCTAAATATCCCTTAGAGATGGGATAATCTGGCCATGGGTATAGTGGAATCCTCCAAGGTTAGTTCCTTTGTGTTTATATTCAAAATATAATAACTGGGAAAATATATATAAGATACTAAAAAATAATGAAATCCTTTTATTATACCTCCCTATCCTATTTTTTCAAATTAGTTAGCTAGATTTTAATATCCCTATATTATAAACTATATTGACCAACTGGATACCATTATGCGTTATGTTTGTGAACTACATCAACTAGTTTGATATAGTTCAGTGTCTATGGTAATACATAAAGCAACCCAATACTATTCTATGTGTTCTCCCTATTGTATTACTCAACCCAACACAATAATAAATTCTAAATAAAACTATATTAACCACTTTACCCATTTTTTTCCATACTGCACCATCTATCTTGATATAATTATTTTACATAGCTGTAAGTAGCACTAACTTTATAACATAATTGTATTAGATAACCTAATACATTTTCCCTAGTCATAAAATGTATTAGAAAACTCAATACATTATTTTGTTAGTCCTAAAAACCTAATTATCAGCTTACCTAATCCTATCAATTTTATATGATAAGCTCTTTATCCTACGTTAGACTTATAGTCTATTTGTCATCATGATGTTACCTCCTATATTTTTATTGGAAAGAATCAACCTATTAATATTTTACATGGGTTACTCCTTCCTTATTTTCCAACCATTGAGGATAAATTTTAGTGGTACAATTTTTATCATCATCCCTCTAGATCTATTAAATGAAACATGGTTGAAATCATCCAACCCAATAATATCTAATACCCCACCCAACTAATTAGTAACCTTGATGATAATATTTTCTACACTCTAAACACGAGTGCCCATATTTATTCCCTCATTTTATTTGATAGTTAGGGTAAGAAAAAATATTAATAACCTTCCTCCCAATACTAATGTTTGTATTCCCCCATTTTATAATCCTCTTAAAAATAATTCTAATCAAACATTTCCTCTAGATACATTATAAGTCCTTGTACAAATGGTCCAACTTATTACCCTTTTGTAAGTTTCTATTAGCAATCAAATGATCTAAATTAAAAACACATCTTTTAAATGGATAATCAACCCCATCAAGTCATTATGAATAAGAGAAATAATAATTATATCCCTCCTCTTCGAGATCCTACTATAAATATCATTCCTCAAAAATATTCAGAATGAGCCTTTATCTCCCTTTGTTGTGTCTATATACATTGGAATAATTTATCCAACTATCACATATGATGGGACTGGATATCCTCTCCTAAATATTAATACATTTATAAACCTATATAAGGAATGGGTTCAAACCAATACTTATGCTAATACCAAAATTACATCTAAAACCTTTACTAGAGATGCACTATAATGGTACAATAAACTTCCCCAACATTCCATTATGTATCTAGAATATTGAGTCAATGTTATAGTTAAAGAATTCCAACATAATGAAATTCATGAAAATATCCTTAGAAAATTCATCTATGTTATTAATCATGCCCAACCTTATCCTTGTTAGGACACTTAGATGCAAAGTGATGAATCTTACCACAATTGAAACACTTGAAAGATAACTTAACCTTGTACTTACCAGATCCAAAATTAAACTTGCTTATAAACATAGCTATTAGTTGATCATCATCAACATCTAAACAATTCTCATCCTTGACCTTCTTGGATTTTGACTTATTCTCAACTTTGAAATTTGCTTCTTTCTTCATAGGTCTACCTTCATTTGTTCTCATCTCATAGGCAGTCAAGATCCCATGAAGCCCATCGATCTATAGCTTGTCTAAACCTTGCATCTCTTTTGATACAGATACCTTATAATAAAAATTATGACTTAGTGATCTCAAAAAAATTTGAACAATTTTAGATTCTTTCACTTCTTCTCCTAATCCTCTAATGATATTGAAAACTTCATCAACCTTTAATAGGTAAGATGTAATGGTTTCATTTTTATTCATCTCCAAAATTTCAAACTATTTTTAGTGGGTATGCAACTTGGCCATTTTTTCCTTGGTGTCTCCTTCATATATAGTCTTCAATTTGTCCCATATCTATTTAGATGATACACAATGCATCACCTTCACAATATCTACCTCTAATAGGGCAAAAATAATGGCATTCATTTCTTTGGAGTTATTTTCACTAGTTTTCTTACCTACTACATCGATTAGTGAATAAGAGGAACACTATAGCCATCCATAATTTAATACCAAATATCATGACATTTAGACATAAAATATATCTTCATCCTAATGTTTGAAAAGGCATAATTATATCCATTAAATAATAATGCCTTAATGGTAGAGAAACCACCTTGAGATTGTTGACTAACCATCCTTGATTCTAAGATCTCCTTTAGGATTTTAGACCTAATTCAAAGGACCAAGATTTGATACCAAATTTTGGAATTAAAATTAATTATAGGGGGTGAATCAATCTTCAAAAAAATTCTTAACAATCTTACTTAAGCAATCATGAAACATTCAAACAATCATATAGATCTTGCAAGCATAGATACCTATCCACATAAGCATGAAGCATAATAACACATCATCTTTGTGGGAAAAACTCAATGGAAATAAAAACCAATAATATATAAAAATTTACTACAATCATATAATAAAAATACCAATTTTAGTGAAGTACCCACTTCACATGGAGCACCAACTCAGCTAGGATTTAGTAAGTACCAAATTGTAAGGAAGCACCAACACCCTAGATGATTCAAAAAAAAATCAACCACCTGAAACCATTGATCAAATTTAGAAAACTTTTTTTCTCATACAATAGATGATGATCTCCTTATTTAGCTCATCTCTCTCTTCTATCCTTCTCAAACTGCCTTCTAGGCTTCTTCACTCAACTAGTCCTTTTCTTAACTTGATTAAATCATATGACATTGATTTCCATGTAAAAAATATATATAAAAACTTCATCATAGCTCATATACACTCCTATAATGGTCTATAAGACCTTATTTTGCTTACCAATGTTCTATATCATTCATTTACACTCCACCCACACAAATAGGCCTAAAACTGCCTTGTATTTATACAAATATCTTGTTCATATCCTTCTTGGTCAGCCAAACACCCTTACCCTCTTAGGTCAGACATGGAATATATTTTAATACATCTCATAAATCTAAATAAAATTTTATTTGAGTCCTTTTAGGTTTAACATACCTAAATTAGGCCTCATCTCATCTTTAGGTCTAATGGAGACCTAATCCCATTAGGTCTACTCTAGGACATGTTACACTTTACCTTCCTTAAAACATATTAAAAAACTAAATATACATATAATATAATATTACACTCAAATATACCATTTATAATCTCATCTAAGATCTATAACACCTTTTAGCTTCAACCACCACCTGAGGCACACCATTACCACTGTTCATAATTTGGCCTTCTCATACACAAAAAGTCTATTTTGAACAACTAAGGCATAAAAATAATTTATCAAAAAAACCATGGAAAAAAAATCACATATAAAAAATATACATGATATTAGGGTTATGACTATATGCTTTAGACTTCACAACTCAGGGTATACAAGCTCAAACTTTTCTCTACAAAATGCTGACAATGAACCACCAATTAGCCTCAAAACACAGTCATGGAAAATTGAAATTATGACACCTAAAATAACACAATAAAGGAGTAAATTCATGAAAATGGTCCTAAAATATCCTTATAAAAACTTATAACAAAAATTTAATAATCTATAATTCCAATTATTAGTCTTGCAAATCAATTTATTGACCTTCTCTGTAATAGACCTTACTCTGCCAGATAGGCCATTTTGGCTTTAGCATTTTCACTACTTTCACTAAGTACCAAAAATTATACAAATAATTTATATGATGTAAAATTAAAAAATATAAACACCATGTACATTATATTCTTTAACTGAGAGCATAGAGCCTTAAACTCATTACTACAACTTGCTTACCCAAAACTATTAGTTTGCCTTAAAACACAGTCATGGTGAAAATGACCTTCCACATCTATATGACAACTTTTAGAGACTTAAAATTAATTTGGATGATCTTATGAGATAATTATAAAAATATTAGATATGAATATAACATGGTCAAATGGAAATAATTGTCTTACAGACCAATTTCATAACCTTACAACTTCACTATCTCATCTGCACTAGACAAGTCAAATTATGAGCAACATTTTCATCATATTCATTGACCTCAAAAAATTATATCCATAATTAAAATTTAATAAAATATTTTAAAAACATATACATGCACTTGGATTTATCCATATTCCACGATAATAGATTCCTAATCACCTTCTTACTGTTGCTTAGGTTTCTCATTATTTTCACCATTAGGTCTGTTAGTGACTGGTCAACTTGGATGATTGGTTTAACACCCATGAGGGACATAAAATATCCATAAAGTACCATGTACATAAAATAAAATTCTAAATCATTTTCCTCCATCCACTTATCAACTTTGACTTGGTCAACTTTGACTGTTACATAAATCTACAAGAAATAAGGCCTTTCCTATAGGGTCCACTTACTCACCTAACAAAACTAATAACACTGGGAGGTTCCTGGGATATTTGGATACAACATAAAATCAATAATTTATCCATTCCAATCCATTCTTATCACTTTATAACATCTTTTTTCATATCAGGTCACTATTAGGGTTCTTTGAGGGGTTAAACCATCTTCTAGTCATAACGATCATTCATAAAGCATAACCCCTTAATATAAAAACTAATGCCTATAATTTTGATATAGTAACCTTAAAAATATAAAATTAAAGGATTGTGTTCCCATGTATAGGTTATCCATGTGAATGAACACTTAAAATTCCTTCTCGATTTGAGAACACTTCATTCTGTGCATTTGAGAGACCTCAAAATCACTTTTCATGCCTTTTATTGCAAAACTTGACCTTATACTTGGTAAACACACTTGAGACAATATATAAAACCATTTAAAATTCTCACATACTCATTCTTATCTCAAAATATTAATCTCATACCTCATTTGGCCACCATCTCTCTCTTTACTCTTTAGACCTTGACCTATAAACCACATTAGTCCTTGAAATTTACCTTGTAACCACTGTTCAAGATTTAGAAACCTAATATAAAAGACATAAAAATTATTACCATTATTAAAAAATCTCAAACATCCTTCATAGGCCTTGACAACACCTCATTAGGTTAGGCAGGGTCTAGAAGTAGTCTAGTTGTAGACTTAGACTTAATGTCTTATTCCTACAAGTTCACCTTGAAACTCTCATAAGTGATCCAATGCCTCATATGCATGCTCATGTAACCTTATACAACCTATTATGCCTATGTGTATCCATATCACTAAGGTACCATGCTCAAACCTTGTCACTAGGACTTTACCAACTATGACTAGTGCCATGATAAGACTTCTCAAGCACTTGAATCTTGAAAATTGATCTTGAAACACTATTTAATGATTTTACACCTTGTTCACATGACTTAAATTATAAATATACAATGTCATAACTTTTTACATACCTCTTTATTCTCATCATGCACAAGCTCATGATATGACTATGTTTGTTATGACTAGGCTTCTTAAGACACCTTATATTCAAAGACTAGTACTCAAACATGCTTACCTTAGTGATGCTATCAAACAGGAGAATTATCACATTGTTTAATCAAAATTGACAAAAATCAATAAATGAATCATTAGGTTGCTTTCAAATTCTCTCTCAACTACTATAATATCGACATCAATGACATCAACCTTAACATCAAGTGACATCAACTTTGACATCAATGACAACACTTCTCAACATAAATATCAAGTATGACAAGTATGAGGGTGTTTGAACATCATGTCACTAATCAAGAAGAGAAATAAAACATTTTAAGGGTGAATTTTAATGATGAAATATTTAATAAAGAGGCTTAAACCTATTATGTATAAATATATGAATCTTTGGTTAACATTTCATGCCACTAACATATAAAATGTATGGATTAACCCATAAACATAATTTAGATTTTAAAAATGAGTCTTTCTCGGAAAAGAGATAGGTATCTCAAAGTTATACACATTAAAAATTATAAGAATTTTGAGTTATAATGGACTCATCTATAAATAAGAAATTGTGATTTGATGATTAGGAGATAGTCTGAGTATTATGATAAGCAGATTAGACATAGACTAGGGATTTATTTAGGTGACTGATAGGAAATTGGGAAGGTCAAGCCAATAGAGCTAAACATATATGATAGAAGGGTGTCTAATAAAGATATGTGTACTTTCAAGTCATGTAATGTGATGATATGTTAAAACTAACATTTTCAAGTGTATAATACCAAATTTAAGTTTCAATAAATGCTCACTCCCCATTTATTCTAGTGTTGAAATTTAAAAAAAAAGATAGAGTAGAACGATGAAGAGATGTACCTAATTATGTATACACACTTTGTCTTTAGGATTAGGCTATGAACGTATAGCTTATTTCATGAAAAATTGCATTGAAACATGGATAAATTAATGTACATATATGAAGTAAAATTTTAAAATAAGTTAGATCAATACAATTTTTGAAATTTGAAGAGCAAGGATAAAATACACTTGTGAGTGAACCATGCCACCCTTTCAAGTGTTAGAGATGGTCTTCTATTTCAATCCTTTGATATTACGGTGACCATGCCCCAATGGATATATTTCATTGAATGATTATGTCCTAAGGAAAGTACAATAATTTAAATCCATAGATTGGAAAGACAAGTTATTTAACCCTTATGTAAAATAAGTAGTGATTAAGCCATTGAGCAATGCATAACATTAACCACACTTACTCATTGTACTAATCTTGAAGCTCAATATGGAAGGAAGGGAACCCTACATAATATTTTATATCAATGTGAAAATAATGAAGCAACTATTTTAGACATATTTTAGTTTAAAAATGCTACCTTTAGTGAAAATGTCGCCAACATAAAAATAGATAAAGTTATATAGGGTGGTTGCATGAACAATAACCATGCCCAAAAATCTATTAAAAATGTACCAATCTGATATAGAGTGTCATAAATTTGTGTCATTTTGTAAAAATATGATAATGTGCCCAAAAATATGATAACCTCAATCAATATAATAAATTTTTAATTTGTATAATGGCCATGCATGCCTTGCATATATGGATAAAACCTATAAACTATGCCCATATTAACCAACTAAAAAATATTATGAACCATTTTAACTGAGTGAATCACATAATGTGAACCAAAATCTAAAAAAAATTCATACAAAATGTGTTAATCTTTATGGAAATCCCATTATATGCCACCCTTTTGTGGTGAAGGACATAGCTTGCTAGTCACTCATCTAAAAATAAAACAGAGTTAAATGCATCATATTTTATATAAATTGTATGATCATGTTTAAAAAAGTACTAATATGAGGAGATAATATAATCATATATAAATTTTATCATTAAAATGTGTATGAGGCTTATAATTTAAATCATAAATGGGTCATATTTATATAGATATAGAAATTAGGCACATAATATAAATATCCATCGATCATAGTCATTAAATAATAACCTATATATAAAGGTTTATGATATGGATCATGGTACTAAACATAAGTAAATAAGTGTGTGATATGGATAAGAAAACTAAATGTTCAAATTATAATTGTAGATGTATTCACTCATAAAAAATGAATGTCATGGCCATGATGCACACAATAAAGCATAAAAATTAAAAATTAATATCACAAAAGGTAAGAACCACACACAATGGATAATCCAATGTCACACAAGGTCATGTCAAACCAAAAAATTCATAATGATAAACTAAATTAAGCTAAAGTCATTTAATAAGGAAAGGGACACAAGAAATTTTCATGCAATTGAAAATTCAATCAAACAATTGTCACAAAATAATAAAAGGACCAAATAAAGAGTAATATAATGAAAAATTAAGTCAAAAAATATTTCAAAATAAGTCAAGGGAAAAAATATAATCATGATAAAATATTATCTTAAGTAGAAATAAATAACAATAATGAATCATAGGACAAGTCAAACTAGTCTATGCCATCAATCTATGTCAAAATAAAGCATGTCAAAATCACATCTCAATGAAATGTATCATTGGAAAGAATACAATAAATATAAAGGCATATGCAATAAAATAATATATATCAACATGATAAATGGAAAAATAATGTAAATAGATAACTTAAAATAAGGTGATGTATATAGTAAAATACCCAAAGCATTGGCATGGCCCTAAGGTATAGGGATGTATTGCATCTATACATCCATGTCTCATGTATAGCCTATATGTCCTACATCTCACTCATATATACCATTAAATTCATGTTCATATGAAAAAGGATATGAAATTTACTTAACATGTCATAAGTAACATATATAAAATTACTAACTAGAAAACATGTAATGCTTAGGTCCTAATTTTAATTTTTTAGAATATTTTAATTTTTTGTATTTTTGTTTAAATTTGTTCATATTTTAAAAATATTTTAGAATTTTCTCATGGTTTCCAATTATCTCATTAATGGGATTCTAACGTGGTGTTCCTATATCATATTCTGTAATGGTCACCTTTCATGAGTGAGTAGTCTCATCTATATACGTATCTAAATCTAAGAAATAATATCATGTTGTAGCATATCGATCACTATCATTATGAGTCATATGATCCTATGTATTATGAGTAATCATAATTATTATAATATCCTATGGAATTCAATTCATTATATAATAATGTTCTTTTGTTTTTTGTGGAAGATGGTGAGTTATCTATAATACTAGCCTAAGATGTGATGGAGTAGATAATGGTTATTGTGAGTCCTAAATAAACCTTTGATGTAATGGGAATTGAATCACTGGTCATTTAAGAAATTAAACTAATTCAATTACTTTACTCTTAACTATATTTTCATAATGAACCTAAATAGTTTGTATAACTAACTATAATGGTGGTGGAGGAAATGCCTCTGGCTAAATCAAATACTCATATGAAATACCTAGAATTATAAAAACTATATTTTCATGTATATACTTCACACATATATGTAATTAAGATGTTATGACACAAATATTATGTATCCAATGGCATATTAAAAACCTAAAATTCCATCATACTAGGTAAAAGTAAGAGCATGATATCTAGTATATCAAGACCCACCTTAAGTGGTAACACAATACTCCAAAGAGTGTTCTATCAATTTATATTTGATCCTTTTACCATTCTAGTTGTATCCATAAAATAATCGTGTGTATATTAAATAATATTAAGGATTTCATTTTAAAAAAATATTTTCATTTGAACCATTTTATACCATGAAACTATGTATAGGTTGTGAATCAATATATGCATGTACAATTAAAGAGTTATAACTAGAATCATCTTCCATAATTTAACTAAAATTAAATGTAATTTTAGGTTTTTATACATATATGATTTTAATTATACCAATGATATCATGAAATGGATGATCATATGCTAGTAGAGGAGGTTATGCATTGTAAGTTGTATGTACCCTAGGATTAGGCTTACCTTATGTTGACATTATTGGGAAAGAGATCAAAAAACACTTTAAATTTTTAATTTCGATTAGTTTTTGGTCCTAAATAAATTTTAGGTGTATTTTTATTAATATATTTAATAATATTATCATGAATGAGATATTGTATATTATGCATTAGATTAAAGCATATACTTATTGAATGTCGAACACATTGATGATAATCAAAATATAGATTATTGTCATATGGATTAGTTGAAGGCCTATTTATATAAACCTATTATAAGGGATGGATGGACATATAGTTTCATTAAAGTAACTTATATAATAGAATATGAGGATGTTGTGGTAATTATGAAAACTTCTTCCTTTATAAAGTGGATATGACAAACCAATTAGTAAGCTATGATAATGCATTAATTATTAATTTTTCCTCATTATTATTACTATTAATTTTTGCATTATATCTTGGTTTGATTTAATTTTTTTAAATTTTAATTAGTTGGATGATTAAACACATACTTAATCTAATTCATATCTATAGACTTTACTTCTTGATCCCTAGTTTTATGACATAATTCATCAAATTAGTTGAATCTCTTGAACATAATAGACTCATGGAGAGGGGAAAACAAAATTTTATTTAATCTATCTTGTAACTCATTTTTATCCACAGTGTTTTCATCTTAAAAATCATGGTCTTATACCAAAGCACACAGTCACTTATTGGTTCATTGGATCCTTGCTTGAGTTTTAAAATGGGGCATAAGATAATTTATCACTAATATTGAGTTAAAAATGCAAAAAAAAACTAATTGTCCAAAGTATTAAATGCATGAACCAATAGGAATGGGATGTCATAGAACCAACATAAAATGTAGTATTTAAGGATTCACACAAATAAATTAGTCAATAACTTATTATTACAACCATATTTTAAACATGCTACATGAAATGCTTTTATATGTTTTTCTAGACCATATTTATAGTCAGAGATTGTGAGATTAGGAGATAAAAACATATAGGTAAGGGATAATATAAAATATTTGGGATTAATGGATTATGAATTAATGCATGAGAATCAGTTGAATAAATCAGTTTCAAAGCACTTGACCTAATTGTAATGCCTTATCTTTTAGATCTATAACAGTCCACATGAGGGATTGTGAAATATGTATTGATATTGTTTCCAAATGATTAGAGATATTAGGAGATAAATAATATTTCTATATAGGGATGAGAATATAAATCTAAGGTAAACCTTATGTTCCCCCCCACAATATGAGTGGGCATCACATGTGAAACCATGGGTATAGATGTAGGAATAAAAATAATGGTTGTAGTGGTATAAACACCTATTATATGGTCAATAACTCTAAAAGGTTGATGAATATCATTGAAAGGATAATGTTGTTCATTAGAAGTTCTAGCCTTAGCCTTATTTTTATTTTTTCATTTCATCTATAGTTACATGTAACAATGCATCATTTAAATGTGAGTTCATATTGAGATATTGAGATATTGATTTAATTACCTTTTATCTATGTCATCAAATCTACCTTCCATAGTATATGTTACTTCTTCATGAAAATTTCAGATTCAACATTCACACATAGTCCATCAAGAGAATGTACTCTATCACTCATGATTGTGATATAAACTTTAAGGTAAGCTAAAATGATTTTATGTATCTCCATTTAATTTAATATATTTTAAAAATAAATTATCAATCATCATACCATGGTAACTACTTTAGTCATCATAAGATAAGAAGTTACAATAAAAGATGATAGTTCAATCATAATTATATTTACAAGTGATATACATAGTAACATATATTTCTAACAATGTTATTAGGTCTTTCACAATATCATATACAAATAACATATCAATATAGTATTATATATTATAAATAAACCCAAGAATGATTTTTTTAGGATACAATTACATTAATTTTAAGTGAAACAACTTAGCCAACAAAAATTTGCATAGCTAAGACACATTCCTTTACAATTATTTATGATCACTAAAACACCATATCACACTAAATATTTTCACTCATGATAAAAAAAAACATGCAACCAAAAGATAATTGAACCCACAATACAACAATATTTCCTCCATATTATTGAGAATTCAATAATAAGAGTAAGTATAGAAAATATAATTTAATACTAAAGTACGATGACTCAAGTATGCATTTGGAAAATAATGTTATATTCTAGCTAGTCCAATTTTTTTTTCAAACATGATTCCCAAATGGAAAATAGACTCTAAATAAGAATGCTAAAATCTTAAAAAATCAAGGAAATATGAATGATGGGTTACACCATCCTCTAACATGTTGCATAATATAATTTTTTAATGCAAAAGATAATATAAGACTTTCTAGGGTATAAGCAAACATGCATAGTCTTACAATATAAAAACATTTAATAATTTATAACTAACAGTGCCAAAATAAATAGTCAATCATCCTATAATTTATTATGTTATAGTCTTCCAAGTCAGGTTCCTATCACAAATGAACATTATTAACCTCATCATTCCATTTTTACACCATTCCAAATGAGAACCTCATCCAAAACAAGATTACCATAACTAATATTCTTACTAATTAGATCAATGACACAAATAGTAGACTTAACCATTGTTTGAGGGACTTATACACAAAGCATCCAAGATTAAGTAAAACTATAATGTCACTTTTTGTATTCATCTAAATATGCTACAATTTTACTACAAAACTAAATTTAAACATAAAATCTCAAGTCTACACAACTAGCATAATTTCCATTTCAAACAAAGAATGTAGGCTTATAATCGTAATCAGTTTATTATTTTTGACATTGATTTAAATAATTACAATAGACTACTAATACATAACAAGTATATCCTCATCCATACACAGTCAAATTCATGAAAAATAAGGGAGAATGACTAATATTAAGGTTTGAAATCTGAAAAGTATGTCTTTATGTAACCCATTTATAAATTTTTTATACAAACAAACTTTTAGAGTCAAATATAAGTCTATGATATTAAATAAAGCTATCCAATTAAAATGGGAAACTAATGCCATGATAACACACCACATAATACATTTTACCAAGTCAAGTAATTCCAAATCTCAAAGTTATTTTTGATTATATGTAATTAATGAAAGAATACCTCCATGTAACTATGTCCTAATAAGAATGATATAAAATAATATAACATAGAACAATATAATGTATTCATAGCTACCATATTAAACTTTAAAACTCAAGGAGTAACATCAACTAGTAATATAATAAATATTCCTTCTCGAGATTATAATGCAATAGAAAGAATCTTTTTGGTATTTAGTGTCTCAATAATCATCGACATAGCTGGATTTTCACTTTAACATAAAGTGTTATTTGAAGGCACATAAAATAAAAATAATGTGAAACATGAGCCCATCCATCTAGTGGTAACTCTACCCACCCAAACCATTAGTCTAAGGTTGGAATAGGTCATCAGATTTAGGTGGGGTGAAGACTCACCCAACCTATCCTAATAATAAGTTTTGATCCTTCCCCAAGGTCTATATCTACTAGATCATGGAATAATAGATGTCACTCAGTTGGTTATTGTAATTTTTTCCATAAAAGAGGCATGTTTTGGATACAATCTAGATAAATGATGAGAAATGTTGTTATTGTGTATTTTTTGTCCATAAAATCATAAAATGGATTTGGCATGAAGATACAATTGACTTAATACATACTCATTGTATACACATGTTCAATAATGCAAAAATAATAATGAAAAGGTTCTATAATCAAGATGAAACTTGTAAACATAGATTAGAATTCAGACTATTCTACTTAATCTAACAAAGATAAAAAACAGAGCAAAAGATGAGGAAAAGAAGAATATAAGACTATTTTACAATGAAAATAAATCTAATTTATTTGAATCTATATAACCCATGAAATTACTCTTCTGCTTGGCTAGTATACACATAGCCATAAACAAAGATGATGCTAGAGTCTGTGGATAAGATAACTATGAATAAACAAGATCAAAACCACCATATACATGCACATGTAATGAAAAATAGTATTTACATCCTTTCAATTTAAATATATAATTGTAAAATAATGTTTGGGATTCACATTTTTTAGTTAAAATACAAAAAAATATGATTTAGAACAACATTACTTATAGACAAAACTAAGAAAGCAATAAATTACAAAAAAACAATGTCTAGTCCTCTACCCTAGCCTCTAACTCTAATGAACCATACCTTTCTAAATCTCCAAGTGGTATTTAAATAGATTTCACTCTATTTACCAATTAAACTTATGAATCCAAAAGTGGTTACAAATGTTTAATGAGATCCGCCCACCAGGGCTTAGATTCAATAAACAAAATCACCTTTCAAAATCATTAAATATAAAACATGAATGATCAACCCAATTTTGAACATTATTGGTTTTTGGGGACTATCCTTGGATTGAAAATCATGCTCCTTTTTCCCAAATCCTACCAAAATATAAAATAAAACACATTATTTATTTAACAAAGGCAAAGTTTATCAAATAAAACTATAAACACAAAGCATTAAGAAGCAATTGAGTCTCATGATTAAAATGTTGAAAAGTTTTTCATACAAAAATTTTCCCTTTTGAAATTAACACTATTGCAAAGATGGAGAAACCAAATTTACAAAGGAACAATAAAAATAAAAACTAGAGTTATAGATTAAAATATATGGCTTAAAAACCACTACACAGTCATAATAAACCAAATCAACATCTTTAGAATAATCTAATAGAGAAATTCATAAGATAAAACATGATCAATACCCATCATATCTTATATTTATATAAATATCTTGAATAAGTGCTCAAAGGGGTATTTTTAGTTTTTTTAAATAATAAAGTTAATCCATGCAAACTACCATTTAATTAATTTTTGGTCAAAATTTGTTTGTGACAAATCTCCTCATAAGGGTCACTTCACACCATTGCATATTTTTACTGATAAAATTGATAATAATGAAACCTACTAAATTATATTCTCATGTCATCATGACATTACCATAAAAAATTTCAAACAATTTTTACCTAATTTTATTGTGCAACCATATTTTTAAAAGTGCACATATGCTAGAATTGTAAAATAGAAACGTAGAAAATAACCAAGTAAAAATTAGGTTAAAATCCATTTTTTATTACTACACATTTCACACATGGGAGTGAATTCTTGTAAACCATTTTACAATTTACATTCTTCCTAAAATTTAATACCAATATAAAAAATTTAAATATGATTATATCTCATTTAGGTTTATAATTTTGGGTTTGAAAAATGCCTTCTTGTAAGATTTGGTCATTGGGAAGACACAAAAATTAGTGCACAAGTCAGTTTTCATGGGTGTTCACTTTGTGAAAGAGAAGCAATTTCATGTGGCTTATTTCAACATTGTATTCTCCTTATATTTTTTATATTATCATGAAACTTTTAAAGAGGAAAAATATTTGATTTATCCTTGCAAAATTAGGTTTTAATAGTTCACACTAGATAGATTTGATAACTATAAATACATAAAAAGTGAACGTAAAAGCCAATTTTGATGGTTGTGAATTTCTCACTTAGAAATAGATTTCAAAAAACTTTATTCACAATTGCATTCTCCCCACATATGAATGTCTTCATGAAATATTTATACATAATATAATATGTTTTTTCCTTGATAAATTATGTTCAAAATGTGTGCATTAGTTAGATTTGTAAATAGGAAAGATGCAGAAAATGAAAAGTAAAAAATAGTATAACCCTATTTTTCATGATAAGAATTTTGTAGGTCGTAATGAATTTATGTGCACTTTCTTCACCATTTCACTCTAATTAAATTTAAATATCACCATTCAAGTTTTAAATAAATAATGGTAGGATTTTAATGTGTGAAAATAACTTTGAAATGTGTGCACTTGCTAGTTTCTATAACTAGAAAGATGCAAAAAATGACCAAGTAAAAGTCAATGCAAAAGCCAGTTTTGATTTCTGTAAATTTGTTGCATGGGAAGTAATTTTATATGAATTTGTTCACCTTTAAATTATTCCCACATTTTACTACCATCTTATAAAATTTCATGTGAAATGGATATGATTTGGCCATGTGAAATTCCCACTAAAAAGTGATATTTGGTAAGATTTAAAATTTGAAAAAACACATGAAACAATGCAGAAGCTTGTTTGATTGCTATGCATTTAGCAAATGGAAATTAATTTTATCTAAATTTTTTAACCACCACATTTTAGTGACATTTTAATAATATCACACAAAATTTATCTAAAATTTGACTTCATTTAATAGTACAAAAATACACTTGAAAGGTGCCTAGTGGTAAGAAATGGAAACAACACTTGGCATCCAAAACACCTAAAAGAAAAAAATTGAAACTAGAACCAGATTTCAAACTATAAAAATAGGTACCATGATTTATTAATGATAAATTAAGGTGTGTTATGCAAGTAAAAATAAAAATTATTTCATTCTCCATGAAAAGTATGAAAACCCTAATTAGATGACTAGGTCATTTGACTATAGTTGAATGTCAACAAAGTAATCATGTCACCCAAGGTCCAAAAATGACCTTTTTAAACCTTTAAAATACCTAAGTCAAAGACTTAGTCATCATTTTTCCAAGAAATGTTTCAAACATAGATTTCAAACTCAATAGGTCCTTAATGAAACCAATCATGCCAAGACCATACTTTTATAAGGATGCAAGGTATTAATAGTCTACAAAGTTAAGGAAACAATCTTAACTAACTATCACCATTGTGAAAAACTTTTAATTTAGTAAGTTAATGGAAAAAAAGTTTAGACTCTAAAAACATGTTATAGTTTTCCAATAACAAAGAACATCTCAAAAGACACAATGGAAAAATTGGTTGTGAGCCAATGATAATCATGGTCTAAAATTAAATAATTAAAAAAATATGCACAACATTGGGTATTCACATCACAAGACAACATGGGAAAGACAAGGTAGATTGAATGGATCTAATATTTTTACCTCATTTTCCATTTAGTTGTATGAAACTATTTCAACTATTTGGCTATGTATTTTAGGCCTAAACCTAGTTCTAATCACATGAATTTTACCTAAAGTCACCAAATGACATCAACAATAACATGCTAAAAAAATATGAATGATATCAAATACTAAACATAATTACAACTATCTATAATAAAATTGAAACATCACAATGCATGTATATGAAGTAAACATTAATCAAAACTAATATAAAATGTGTCCATAATTAAAGTGTCTCATCTAAAAACATAATAGAACTTGTTATTTAATGCTTTCCCAAAAGGGAACAAAAGAGGTGATGATAATTTTTCTTAAAAATATTTTCATCTTCCCAAGTGGCACTTTTATCACTTATCTAGTCCCATCAAACCAACATTTGTTATATATTTATATTTCATAGGTTAACATTGCGATGGGCCACTATCCTAATGGGGTCAAGTTGAATCATCTCCTTATTCACCACCTAGAGATTATATAAATTCAAAATATGATATAGATTAGAAACATGTTTTACTAATAGAGCCACATGAAAAACATCATGTATTCTACACATAGAAGGAGAAAGAGCTATGCATTAGGTCATAAGGCTGGTCATTTCCACAATATCAAATGGACTAATAAAACATGGAGTTAGTTTGGATGCCTTTACAAAATTGATATATATTTTCTAGGGTCTAACTCTAAAAAATACTTTGTCCAACACCTCAAATTATATTTATGATCTCTTAAGATATGCATAAATTTTCTATCTATTGGAAGCAATGTTCAACCTTTTAAAAATAAAATCCATTTACTAGTCACCTTATTACAAAGTCTAAAGACCTATAAATATATGATTTTCTATACCATCCAAGCCAAGGGGAGTTCTACCCTTTTTTCCATACAAGGCTTCAAAGGTGTCATTTTAATAATTGAATGATAATAATTATTGTATGAAAATTCAACCAAATGGAGATAGTCCTCCCATTTTGACTACTAGTGCATCACATACATCCTTAACATGTAATCCACCACTTGATTCAATTTTTTAGTTTGACCATTTGTTTTTGGATGATAATTTGAACTAAAATTTTATTTTATTCCAAATGTAGGTATCAAGGTGTGCCAAAATCTCAAGGTGAACAACTTATCTTTATCAGAGATAATCACTTTAGAAACACCACAAAGGTAAAAAATTTACTTCACAAACTTCTTATTAAGGGTGGGGGTATGATTAGTAATATTTTCTACAATAAAGTGAGTAACCTTAGTTAACTTATCAATTACAACCAAAATTGTATCATGCCTAATCCATGACTTATGCAATATTGATATAAAGTCCATGAAGATTCGTACCCATTTTATTTTTAAAATATCACAAGGGTAAAGCAACCCACCTAATGGAAAATTTAAGCCTTGACACATTAACATTTAAAACATTTTGTTAAGTAATTAGCTACATCTTTATTTAAACAAGGCCAAAAAATAGAACTTTTTTAGCTCATGTGTCATTTTCATGACACCTAGATGAACAAAATGATGTGATATATACACTTATTCCAACACTTGTTCCCTCATATTTCCAAAATTAGGAACATAAATTCTACCTTTATGCCTATGAAGTCTATTTAAATCCAAGGAAAAATTAGCTAGAATATTTGTTTTTGCTCCATTAGTTAAATCATCATAAATGTTTCTACATTTAGGGTCAACTCACTATTGATTTAAAAAATAATTTTAAAAATTTGACCTTATAATAAAAATGAAAATAAGATACGTTATTATATTAAGAGCATAAACTATTCTATTTTCCTTGCCTTTAACATAGGAAATATTAATATCAAAATTATTGATAAATTCTAACTACCTCTATTGCCTTGAATTTAACTCATCTTAAGTGAATAGATTCACTATTTATGGTGATCAAATTTTACCCTTAAGTGCTTCCGAAGAAAAAAGTGTTTCTATTGCTTGAGTGTGTGAACCATAAATTCTAGTTGAAGATCATGTGTTGAGTAATTATGTTCATATGTTTTGAGATTTATGGACTCATAGGTACTTTACTTTTTTATCTTGGGACAAAATAAAACTAATGACCATGTTACAATCATTAGTAAATCTAAAAAATATTATTTATATCTAGAAAAACAAATATAAGAGTAAAAGTTAATAGTTCCTTTAGATTTTGAAATTTTGATTCACACTAAGGAGTCCATTATAACTTCTTTCCCTTATTTTAAAAATAAGTAAAATGATAGCAAACCATGATAAATACTCAAAAAATATCTAATAATAACTAGGTAGCTCCATGAAGTTGCACCCTTCATGCACATTTTTAGGAATAAGACACTTGTTAATAGTTGTAATTTTTATAGGATTGACTGCATGATCTTTTGAAATCACATGCCATAAGTAATGAATTTTAATTTATTAAAAATAACATATATATAATTTACCATTTTAATGCTACCTTAGTCTTTATAGAAATAAGTGCATGTGTTGTTTTTGTTCTAATTTATTCTTAGAATAAATTAGAATATATCAAGAAAAACTAACATAAATTGGTCTAGAAAATATCTAAATAAATGATTAATTAATTTTATAAAGGCAACAAGTGTATTTTTTAGTTTAAATGGAATAATAATGTCCATGTATTTTTATAAAAGTTTTATTATGGATAACCTCATCTTTGATGCACATTTAATGATACCCCGATTGAAGATCTATCTTGGAAAACGTAGTTGCATCCTTCATTTGATAAAACATATAATTAATTATATGAATGGGGTACCTATTATTGATGATTAATTAATTCAATATAAAATAATTAATGCCAAAGTCTCAAGGTAACATCCTTATTATTGATGAAGACAATCGGATCTCCCTAAGGTGATACACCTTGGCTAATCAAACACTTTTCCATTTTCTCTTCCAACTATACTTTGAGTTATTATATATCTACTACATTCATCCTATATGGAACTTTAGATATAGGTGTAGATCTTGTTATAATATCAATCAAAAAATAAAACTCTCTCTTAAGAGGCAAACCTATTAGTTCTTCAAGGAATACATCATTGAATGCTCTCAAGATAGGGTAGTCTTTCAGATTAGGTTCCCTCTCCTTATAATGTATTTTAAACTATAAAAAATAAAGTTAGTATCCATTTTGAACTTCTCTTTTCATCTTCAAGGTTGAAATAATATTTTTGGTTGTATTTTTCACGATGCCTTGGATTTGCATTAGGTTTTCATCATCATAAAGGCATTGTACTCTTTTGATAAAATAGTCAAGCTTTGTTTGATGATGTTGCAACCAATCCATACCTAAAATCAGATTATAAGACTTTAATGATATTAAAATAGATTTACTTAGGTCTTAAAGAGCCCAATATCAAGTTCAATATGTTATAAAGACTCCAAAACAATGAATATTTTCCCCATACGAAACTCTACCTCCCATCCTTATCTTAATATATAAGGTCTAGTTTTACACTTACAAGAAATTATAGGTGAAATATGTCATGCCTAAAATTTATATGATTGAATCAACACAAAATAGGTCAATATTTTTTTGAGAATGTATAACACACATTTTGCACATTTATATTTCCCATTAGATATCCATATTTATATAATGATATGTACAAATCATATAAACAAACTCATATGCCTAAAGGACATATATGTGACTGTGCAAGTGACTGCATGGCTATTACACAACCATGTTAACCTAAATTTATCAAATTAGCCTATAGGATATAAAAAATCATATAGATATTTTATAAAACCAAATGGGGTCCATAGACCCAAGGCCAAAAATGGACATTCGATTAAGTCAAGGTGGGTTTGAATAACTACTAGCTCTAATAATACCATCTAACCTTCTATGGTGCTAAGAAATATCTCTAGGTGAATATGGCCAATCATAAGGATCGGTTCACACTTAAGTAATAATTAAAGTTGACTTAGTTTAAGATAAAAGTTATTAAAAATATATAATTTAGTCTCCATATGACCTAAAAAGGTTTCTAAAATATCTTATTTAAGCCCTCTAAGAATGGAACAACCCATATCCACCGTTCGATCAATTCAACCTTGACCATTAGACTAGTCAAAGGTAGGGAAGCCATAGTAAACATTATGGAGGTGAATAAAGGATTAAAAATATCCATTAAGGCATAAATTTATATTTCATAAATTAGCTAAGAGGTTTTGGAAGATGACTTGTCCATAGTCATCCCTCTTCTCATTCCTTAACCTTGGATGACTCCCATTAATGGATTCTCCAAGCCTTTGATCCTTTTTCACTTAATTAATTTTTTAATTATATTTAAATATTATATACATGATTTTTTTAAAAATTACCCATATTATTTGAAATGTTTCAATAATTTTTAGTCTCTCATAGTTTCAAAAAAGGTCTTTGGGAGCTTCAAGCTCCACCATAGCCATTAATGGCTGACAACTAGGGTTTACAAGGAAACACTTTCAATTCTTATTTATTGGCTTAGAATAATAGTTCATGTGGTATAGGGAAGAAAATAAATGGGAGTAACATTTAGGGTCAACCCATCCTTGGGATTATAAGCATTCGTAACACATGAAAAGGTCTAAATTGACCTCTTGAAAACAAAAGTTGTATATATTGAAAAACATGTAGTCTAAAGACCTAAAATTGCTTCCTTGTAGAAGAAAAAAATTTGAGGGAGGTCCCATTTTGGTTACCCCATATTTAGGTATCTATGTGGTCACAAATGCTTTCACAAAAAAATCCATCTATATTGAAATAGTTATGGTTTTCAAAAATCAAAGTTCAGACAAAATTTAGAAAAAAGAGTTTAATATTATAAAATGCATATATTATATTTAATATAAAGCAATGGAATGAAAAAAAAAATAATTATGTGGTTAGATTGGGTTGGATGTCAACTTATGTGATTTCCCTTTGGCAATATGGTTTTCTTACCCCTAAAAACCACCTTAACACTAAATATGTGACATAAAAACATGCCTAATATGCAAACTTAAGCAAACCATTGGCCCTTAGGGCCTAGAATTTTTTTTCATGTGGTCACATGGCTGACCTCTAGCCTAAATTTTGGATTATGATACAAAAGGGTACAATTCCCTCTAAAAGGGCATGTGTTTTCAAAAATTAACCTATAGATTGTCAATTTTCAAAAATAAACAATGAAAGAATCACAAGTCAAAAAATTATGAAACAAAAAGAATTAGACTCAAAACATTTAAAAACTCTGACTAAAATTATTTGGAGTGGTTTTATACCTTGATAATCATGTAAAATAATAAAAAAAAGATTAGTTATTTTATAAAGGATATGTTTTTTGTCCAGTAGGTTTGGCTTAAAAATTCATATCTTTTAAATAGTAGCACATAAAAATATTTCGTAAGTTGTTATAAGATCTTGAAAAATCACACTACCTAAAAAAAATGTTTACATAATTTTTAATAAGTTTAAAATTACATAATTTTTTTCATGCAGTGGTCCTTCAATGGACACAATAATATAATTGAAAATGAAGCATATCATTTCTTTTTATTTCAGTTTTATTTTGACATAGTAAAAAACAACATATCATTTTCAATAATATTTTTCAACTTTAATATTCCATTTTAATATAATTTTCACTTAATACATTCATTCTCTCTCTTCTTTAATGAGCGTTACAAGGGTAAATTAAGCAACTAGATCACACAATGTACAATATACTTGTATTTTCTCTTTTATTGATAAATTACAATTGAATATTACATTTTAAAGGATTTCAAAATAATCAATGAAATATAAAAATTCATTACAAAATATAAACAAAAATAATTATTCAAGTTAACTCTATAAGTCACCCATAAGGCCAACTAAAGGAGGGGCTCACTTCCCATCCTTTTGCCATCATAGGAAACTATCCTAGGCACTCCTGAGCCTAGGAATCCTAACTCCAAGAATATTCACATCATTAGTGTAAGGTGAAATAATTTTACAAGATGAGATTTGTATGATAGCTAAAACATGACAAGGGTCACTCACTATGCAACACATCTAGTAGGCTTACAAGTTAGTTTACGTATAAGAGGCTTCCATACCCAACACAAGCATGTAATTAACAATTTAAAATACCTCAATGATAAAAAGGTAAACACAAAATTATATCCAAAATGTAAGGCCCATTGAAGGAGAATATTAATGTGAGGATACCTCCCTCTTTTTCTACCATCTCTTGGCCATGGGAAAGGATTAACATAATCAACTATGTCAAAGTAATACATAAGATGGATTAAGAATTATGGTTACCCTGACCACTACCACAAAGAAAAATAAAACCATGTAGGAGGACATAACAACCTGGTTCCACCAACCATCACCACTATGATAAAGAAAACAATGTGGGAGGGCATAAGAACCTAGTTCCATTATCCACTATCACTACGTAAAAGAACAAATCAAGGCAAGTAAATTTAAACCAAATTTGGAATCATAACAAAATTAAATTTAAAAAATAAATGAATTTTAACAATAACCAATAAAATTATGAGGGATTATGCATCTCCAATCCCAAGTTGGTAGTAAACTAACATGGTGGCCATAAACACAACTGTGGAAAGCAATGGTAATAATAAAGTAGGCCAAGTGGCTCCACATCTCTTGAAACAAGCAAAACCATAAGGGATAAACTTATCAATTTGAAATAAATAAATTTAAATTAAACCACAAGGGTACATGGAAACCTACCTTGGTTCTCGTTTGGGATCTACAAAAAGACTCCTCCATAAGTGTAAGGCTAAGTTCTCCTTCTGACCAAGGTTCCTTCCTTCTTGACTTGTCTTCTTATTTATTCTATAACTCTCCTCCAATTTTCAAAATGAACAAAGTTTTCTCAATTAAGGCTTCCCATCCTCAAATTAGCTAATAATTGAACTTTAAAGGCCAATGGGAATGTGGCATGTGTCCTTTCTTGTCCCTTTTCCCAAGGTCAAGATGTCTCTCCTAATAATAACTTCTCTTACAAACCCAAGTGAGAAAACAAGTCGATACCTAATTAATGATCCCACTATCCCATGCCATAAATGAAACATGTAATGGTACTTTGTGTTATAGGTATAATCACTGAGAGAGGGGGGGTGAATTAGTGATGCAATATATTTCAACTTCAATTCCAAACCTTTCAAACACTTATTCAATTACCACAAGCATTCATAGAATATACAAGTCATTCATAACAATGAACAATAGATAATGCAAAATCATGTGCAAAACACAAGATCTATGTGGGAAACCCTCTTGGGGAATAAAATCCACTCTCAATCTTACAATCACATGGACTAATTATCCTATAATATGATAAAAAAAATGTGACTAGTCAAGTCCTTCTAACCAGAATTTAGTGAAATACCTATTTCACAAGGAATGCCTACGCCTAGGATGATCAAGTCCTTATAACCACGTGATGGTCAAGTCATTCTGACCAACTTTAGTGAAACACCTATTTCATAAGGATCACATCCCTTGAGATGATCAAGTCCTTCTAACCACCCTTTGGTTAAGTTCTTTCGACCTATATATTGAGCACCCTCCCAACAACTATGAAATGAACATCTATTGATCACTGATTGCCTATCAATCTGATGGAAATACAATGTATATAATCTCCCTTTAACTCTACACACTACATAGTCCACACTCTGATCTACCTCAAAAATTAACCACTAAGCTCAAATAGATAACATATATCCTTCACTCATCCTTAACCTTCAAACCTACAAGAGCAGTATCTTTAACATCAAAAATATAACCTACAGGTCATACACATAGTCATAAATCTAATCTAATCTACAACTCATCCATTGGGCACACACCCTTTTATTTAATCTTAAACTCTCACATACACCTTTCTCAAGTCTATCCAACAAGCCTAAAAAACCATCACATTTGGTTTCACCTTTTATAAAGTCTTCAGTATTATTTTGATCACAACCTTCATTTTTATCCATAACACATGCCTTCACCCTCAAGGCATCTAATACGATCAACTTTAAGCATAAGCTATTGTCATCAAATTATGTACCCTATGAAATTATATGAATCTCATTAAATATGATGTAACATTGAATCATACCTTAAGTTTTTAGGAACTTGTAAGAGAGGTGAGTCTCTAGGATTGAAAAGGGCTAGCTCCATAGATATGACTTGATGTGTTTCTACCACTAAAACTACCTATTATGGGTGAAAAGGGAGAGAAAGATACATAAAACAAATCTAAAATATGAGGTGATACACCACGAATTACTTCCATTCATACACTTGGAACTTGCATAATGAACTAAGATAACCCAAATAGCCTCACACCATCAATGGAGCTCCCTAGCATTAGTGTTTATCATGAAGGCAAATAATAATTCAAAAATTGAAGGCAAGTGAAGGGAAAGTCATTTATGACTCTACCAACCTCATACACACTTAAAGAGTATATTTTAGTAACATAAACTTCATGAAACATGTTAGGAGAGAACTAAATTTGTAACAACACATTTAAGGATTGCATGAAAACAAGATGAACTCAATCTATACTTGACTTTCAAGATGGATCACTTCAACACATAGTGTAAATGATCTTAGAGTATAACCAACTTGTTTATCATTGGATTAAATACAAATAAATTAATAATTTTGGTAGGTATTAACCATACCAAGAGTTGTAATCCTTTTAATAGCCAAAATGGCTTACATTTATAGAACTTGGAGGAAGAGAGAGAAAAAATAAGTTGAAAAGGCATAAATGACACGTGTCACCAAGACAATATCAATTAAAATTGCATTTAGAAGAGATTTGTGTCAAAATATGCCATGTAATCGGTGTATACTAGTCCAAAACAAGTCATAAAGATAGTGGAAAGTAGCACAAAACTTGCAAGTTTGGCATAAGAAATTACCCAAATGATTTGCCTTCTAAAACAACACTTATCCCTACATATGGTAAATTATGATGATTTATCTAAGAAATATGGGTTAATAAAAAGTTCCCACATTAATTGGATTGATCCTTGACCATACCTATTATTATGGACATGGAAAATCATCACTGGCAGTTTCAAAAGGGCTCTTTTCCATGCACCTTCTCCACTTGGCATTCAAAACTCCTAAATTTTCATAACTGATCTATGAAAAATATGAAATGACACTTTTCAATGTCTCCCATACCATTATTTTCAAGAAAAAACCTTTAAAAGTTCCACCTAATTTTTTTTCACCACTTTCCCAAGTGTTCAATAGTTTGGCTCACTAGACTGGCTAAAAGTGAGAGTCTAGTTAGGATAATTAGAGTTTTATTAATGAGATAAAATTAAATTTTGGAGTTATATAAAGTTTAAATCTTCCTTCCGAATTTTGTTTCATCTATTAACTCCCTCTGTAGCTTGAATACCACTCAAAATGGTTAAAATAAGACCTATTTTCCCTTAATATGTCCAACTCTATAGAAACAAAAACCATGTGTGGTATCTTATAATATTTATCTAAAATTTATATGTGGTTTCATGGGCATCCCTTTTCATTTGTATGCTTAAAATTCTCTATCTCTCTAATTGGGTCACTAGGAGGGTTTTATAAGTGTTTTGAGTGACCTAGACTCTTAACCTTTGTTCATAAAGGTTAGATGTTAAACCTCCCTATAAATTCCAGTTATGGATCCTAAACGACCCTCCCTAACATATCCAAATGGATTATGGTCCCATTCAAAATATGGTGGGAGGTATGAGTGTCCAAAGCTGACCTTTGAATGGCTTTCATGCCTCTCATCAGGGTCTGAGTATGTCTTGAGTTAGAGATGGATTCCATTGGAGTTTATCAGATATAAAAAAGCTTCCTCAACTCTAATACTAACCTAATATCATGTTACAAATCATTTGGAGAGCTCAAAAAGAGCCAAAAATTTAAGTTACCCCTATTTTGGAACATGAGTTATGCCTTGCCAACAGACTTATTTGTACTTTATGAACCATAAGATGATAATTCTCACCATCAGTTCATTCCAATAACATTAAAACATCATATTTACCCCTGTAGTTATCACACAAAACATTAGAGTACTTGGATAAGGCTAGAACTTGAAGTGAAATCTCATTCGGGGTGGGGTTTGCATGTTTTATCACTAGGTCTGCCTATAAACCTCTTTGTGTGGATCATTTCCTTGGAATCCCAACCTTATAGGTTTCTTCCTCAAATCCCTCTATATGTACCCCAATTGTACAAACTTAACCAATTTAGTATACTAACCTCTGGTTCACTATCTAACTCCTTTTCCAAAAACTTCTATTCTTTAACATGAGAGGACTCACCTATCTTTGAGACAAAATAGAGGGTATTAGGAATAATTTTCAAGGAAATGTGAGTATTTTTTGAGCTCAATGAGGTTTTGATGATAAATTTTACAAATTTTTTTCATCATATTCCAAGTCTAAGTGGTCAAACCAACTCAACTTTGCCAAAAAAGGGGTCATAACCCTATTTCCTACATGTTTTCACCCAAACCTCCTTGTGAATGCTCCTTCCTTCCTCCCTTGATGGCTCCAAGTTACTTATACATGTTCCTAACCTTCATTTAATACTCATATAACTCAGGGATCCACCAAAATTCTCTCTTTATGTGAAATCCTATACTCACCTCTTGAACCAAAACCTCTCTTATCCTGATCGTATGGTCTGAATCCACTTTGCTACAAGAGAAAGATCTTGGTGTGATTGAGGATGAGTTGAGAATGTAATTTACTTTAATTTATTATTAGTATAATATCAAATTTTTTTAAACTTCCCCTTTCCTTGCTTAGGTACCTCAACCTTTAACACATACCTAACACATTAGGGCCCTACCTGTTTGCAATAGTGAATAGGGTTGTTCTTGTTTAGATGATTGTTTAAGGATATTATAAAGATGATAATTCCTTATATATATTAATTAAAAAAATTCAAATTAAATTTTTAAACATTCCACAAACCTATCATCTCGACACTTCTTTTCTTGCCAATTTGCTCACTGTCATTTGGATTGAGATAGTCTACCTCTAGGTTATTTTAGGGTGTTAATGGGAATGAAAATAGTATTTGATTAATGATATAGAAACTCATTTAGATCCCTAAGTCATTATGTTTTCAATTTATATCTCCCTTAACCCAAAATTTATCTCAACACTCCTCCAAATTCATCATCTCATTCCACTGTTAGCTTCAGTTGTAGGTGACTATGTTTCTTTATACATTTAGGCTTGTAGGTTATTTTTAGGTAAATATAGACTTGTTAATGGTTCTTTTTGATATAGGAGTGTAATTTTTTCATTAAAACCATAAAATTTCCCCAATATTACTCAAGGTCATGAATATTTCACATACTTTTCTTTTTTCTGCCTGTAGGTGTTCATCATAGTCCTGTGTACGGAGAGAGAGCATTCATTGGGGTTAAGACATTAAATTTATCTCCATCTCATGCCCTCTTGGATTATATACAATCCTTTAAATCATTGGAATCATTCCAATTTTTTGTAAAAACCTAGAACACCATAATGGAGAGCAAGGCAACTTTTTGGTCACTCTCCTGTAGACAACACTAACTGGTTTCAGTTTGTTTCTAGACATCTTCAAGGGTCTCAATGACCATCTTCCTCTCAGAATTTTGGATTCAAACTTGGGAGATACTTATTTGGTATAGGGACTATATCTCCACCCAATTTTAGGACTCAAATCCTCTTATAGGTTCACTTCTATAGGCCTAAAAATCTCCTCGGGCCTTTATTCGATCATTTTAGAGCAAAAAGGCCTAAAACACAATCCAACTTCCAATTTGATGTTTTGCCACCTTTCTTGTCAAATAGGATCATAAATAGGTTTTTCTAAGAATTCTCTATGGTAAGGAACCTCAAAATGGTTTTATCATCCCATTGGAACACCTTTAGAAGAGCTATCTATGGCATCAACTGTAGATGACATTCTCATTTCACAATCACAACTAAGACTTTTCTCCAAATTTCCTAGTTTTTAGCACATATATGCCTTTTCCAAACACTTAAATGCACATTAGTAGTCATAAAACGTTAAAGAACATGTAAAACCTTCAAAATTGCATTGATGATGTTAGCATGTTCCTATAGATGGAGTTTTGTGACTACTCTATGTAGGGAGAAAATGAGGGAGCAAGAAAATGCAAGAAAGGGCCTTCCAAGCACCACAAGACAAATGTAAATTCTTGAATACCAAACATACATCAGGAACCCCACCAAAACAATATCAAAACACCATATCCAATGTGAAGGGATGATTTTCAAATCAACTGAGTTGACTATGAATACAAACTGGGCATTTTACAAGCCTAGAAGAGGTTTTCTCACACAATTGAAATCTCTAAGACAAGGATAAGCATGGTAAAATATTTATCATGTATAAACTCTTTTAATATGGAAACGAAGAGAAATGGGTTTCAGATGAAGTTTTTTATACAATATTTTCAATAAAAATGTGGAAACGACCTATTGGGAGGTGAAGAGTCACACCACCATTTTTTCCAAGTGGCACACTTCCCAAAGATCTATACAAGTGTCTTTTTCTCACTCTTTAGTCAAGAAAAATACCTTTTTTGAACAAATTTCCATTTATTTAGTTATGTAAATTTAATAAATACTTATAAGGACACATGGGGGATTACAAAAATCCCAAAAAAGTCGTAAAAATAATTAAATGCACTTAAAATGACCTCTAAATGACCCAAAAATGATAAACAGACCTAGGGAACTAATAACCAAAGGTAACATAACATGAAATGACATTAATTGACCCTTGAAACACGTTATAACATCCATTTTGACCCATATAGACCTAAAAACTCAATTTTTTGCCTATAGGTGCCCTAGTTTGACTAGAAAATCAAACTTGGTCAACAGTTTGGTGACTCATCAGGGTAGTATGCCTGTTATACTAACTAGACCAGTAGCCTTATTATTCCATTGGGTTTAGGAGTCATTTAAGGACTAAAAAAAATAAGGAGGCTTGACCATTGACCAAAATAACTAGCTACTACCAAAACCACACAAAGGGAAAGGACACACACAACAAGAAGACAAACACACATGACACACATGTGCATAAGCACTTAGGAAACACAAGACAAACTAAAACAAGCATAATCAAACACTAAAAAGAATGATATGAACACTTCCTAATGGATCAAAGGGGTATCTTGAAACCTCCTTGCCTTCATGACATAGAGGGATGAATGAGGCATGCAACCTCTTGTTCTTTGGCATCAATGCCTTTATCTTCTTCATGGTGCTCAATAAGAAACAAACATATCCAAATAGATTAGTCATATAAATGAACTTCTCTTTAGCTAAACAAATTCAAGTTTCTCATAATATTATTCAACTTGGACCCCCAATGGTGATGCAACAAGCCTTACATTCTTATTTTTCATGATATTCTCAATGAGATTGGGTTTCTCTTCTTGACATATGAGGTCATCAAGATGATACTCTTCATATTCGAATGCATTTAAGGGTGGTTAAAAATTAGATAGAGGCATGGAATCATCTCCAATAACTATGTCTTCTACCTTGGTTTCGTGAGGCTCTTTCAATATTGTAACTTCTTGAGTGACATGACGTTCATCCTTGATAGTGCACTCCACTTCATGCTTGAGATGGTCATCTACAACTTCATGATTAGACATGCAGTCTTCTTTCTCCTAGTTCAAGAAGGGTGAGTTATGATTTATAGCCCTAAGTGGAGTTCCAATGATAAATTCCTCTTCCTCATCACTTGTGTCATCCTCTTGCTCTATTATAAACTGAATTTGTTCCTCCTTTGATTCTTCCCTTGAAAGAGTTTCTTCTTCAAGGAGAGGGATGGTGGAAGAGAGATATATAGGTCTATGGGTTGGGGATGGAGTGTGATGGTCGTGGGTGGGCATGGATATGGGTGAAACTTCTTGAATGGGATCTTGAGGGAGAGGTAAGATATGATGAGTAATAGGAGGGAGATCTTCTTCATACAAGCTTTCATCATCCTCCTCATCTTTTTGAGGCTCTTCATAGTTTTTTGGAGATAATTATATAGCTATAACTTATTCCATAGCCTCTTGGGTTTCCCATCTCTCTAACCTATCAATCCACCATTAAAAATATTATTTTTCCATAGACAATCCTTCACTAATTGTATATTGATTCTCTTCTTCAACATACCCCCACATGTCTATCAACAACCCAAATGAAACCCTTAACCAATCCATAATACCGCCAAGAGTTTCATCACAACACTTATCTAGAAAAATCATATTCTTTTCCAATTCTATAAACTTTGGCATAACTTCTCATGCATTTTAAGAATGAGAGGTGTAGTAAGCTTGGTCAAAGTGACTGGGTTGTTTAGCTTCTTCAAACAAGTTTTTTAAAGATTCATATTTTGCCTCCTAACTAATGGTGTTTCTTGACTCATCTTGACAGGGCTGAGAGGGATATGGGTGATATGTCTGGTGAACAATAATATACTCAATTGGAAAGGAGCTAGGTTGACCATATGACTACCATGACTCATAGGGGGGATGGTATTCTTGATATGACTATTGAGAAGGGTAGAAAGGGTCATGAAAGGGTTTATAGGGAGATGTATGGTAAGGATTATCTTCATAGCCATCCATATCAACTTCATAAATCACATGAAAAGATAATAATTGATTAAAATATTCATCAATAGATACCTGGGCTGCTTACAACTAAAAATTCATTTGGAGTCGCCACTGGTGTTGGCTTGGATGCTTTCAAAAGATAATAAGAGAGAAGACACACCAACAATCTCCCCACTATTTTGACCTTGTCCCACTAGGCATGCATAATTGTTGTCATCAAATCGTGCACCCTAAGACATTATATGAAGCTCCTTCAATTTGATGCAACATTGAATCATCCCTCAAGTTTGTGGGAACTTGTAAGAGAGATGATTTTCTAGGATTGAATAGGGTTATCTCCCTAGATATGACTTGATGTGCTTATGCCACTAAAACTAATTATTATGGGTGAAAAGGGAGAGAAATATACCTAAATCAAACCTAAAATAGGAGGTGATATAATAATAATTTCTTCCATTCATACACTTGGAACTTGCATAATGAACTAAGACAACCAAACTAGCCTCACACCATCAATGGAGCTCCCTAGCATTATTGTTTCTCATGAATACAAATAGCAATTCAAAAAATGAAGGCAAGTGAAGGGAAGGTCAGATATGACTCTACCAAACTCATACACACTTCAAGAGTCTATTGTATCATCATACACTTCATGAAACTTGTTAGGAGAGAAGTCACTTTGAAACAACACATTCAACGATTGCATGAAAACAAGATGAACTCAATCTATACTTGGCTTTCAAAATGGATCACTTCAACACATAGTACAAATAAACTTAGAGTATAACCATCTTATTTCTCATTATCTCAAATACAAATCAAGGTACAATTTTGGTAGGGCTTCACCATACCAAGAGTTGGAATCCTTTCAATAGCTAAAATGACTTACATTTATAGAACTTGGAGGAAGAGAGAGAGAAAAAGAAGTTTAAAAGGCACAAAGGACATGTGTCACCAAGTGAATATTAGTTAAAATTACATGTGGAAGATTGGTGGGTCTAGCTATGTCATGTCATAGGTGTATACTTGTCTAAAATAAATCATAAAGATAGTGAAAAGTGGCACAAAACCTTCAAGTTTGGCATAAGAAACTACCTATATGATTTTCCTTCCAAAAATACCCTTATCCATGCATATTTTAAGGCATGATGATTGGTTTAACAAATAGGGGTTAAAAAAAAAATCCCCACATGCATTGGATTGATCCCTGACCATCCCTATTCTTATGGACATGAAAAATAATCACTAGTAGTTTCAAAAGGGATCTTTTCCATGCACCTTCTCCACTTGGCATTCAAAACTCCTAAATTTTCATAACTAATCCATGAAAAATAGGACATGACACTTTTTGAGGGCTCTCATACCATTAGTTTTAAGAAAAAAACCTTTAAAATGTCCCCTTAATTGATTTTCACCACTTTCTCAAGTGTTCACTAGTCTAGCTCACTAGACTAGCTAAAAGTGAGAGTCTGGTTAGGACACTTATATTTTGATTCATGAGATTAAATTAAATTTTGGATTTATCTCAGGTTTAAATCTTCCTTCCAATGTTTTTTTCATCTTCTAACTCCCTCTATAGCTTGTATATCACTCAAAATAGCCAAAATAATCCCTATTTCCCCCTGATCTATATAATTTCATAAAAAAATAGTGTGGTATCCTCTTAGAGTCCTCTACAACTTCCATGTCATTTCATGGCCATTACCTTTCATTTGGATGCTTAAAATGCTCTATCTCTCCAATTGGGTCACTATGAGTGTTTTGTAAGGGTTTTGAGTGACGTGTCCTCTTAACCATTGTTCATAAAGGTTAGAAATTAAACCTCCCTCAAAATTCCACTGAGATCTCCTTAAGGACCCTCATAACATATCCAAATGGCTCAGGGTCCCATGTAAAATATGGTGGGAGGTATGAGTGTCCAAAGTTGACCTTCGAATGGCTTTCATGCCTCTTGTGAGGGTCTAAGTGTGTCTGTAGTTGGAGATGGCTTATAGTGGAGTTTAGTAGCCAAAAAAAATCTTCCTCACCTCTAAGAATAACCTACCAGCATGTTCAAATCATTTTGAGAGCTGAACAAGAGCAAAAAATTGAAGTTACCCCTATTTTGGAACAAGAGTTATGCCTTGCCAATAGGCCTATTTATACTTTGTGAACCATAATATGATAATTCTCACCATCAGTGAATTAAAATATCATGAAAACATCATATTTACCCCTGTAGGCATCACACAAAACATTATAGTACCTAGAAAAGGCTAGAACTTGAAGTGACATCTCATTTGGGGTGGGGTTTGCATGTTTTGTCACTAGGTCTACTTGCAGAACTCATTGTGTGGATCATTTATTTGGAATCCTAACCCTATATGTTGGTTCTCCATGTCCCTATATATTTCCCCAAATTTAAAAAAACTTCACCAATTGATTAGAATGACCTCTGGTTCACTATCTAACTCCTTTTCCAAAAATTGCCATTCTCTTGCATGAGAGGACTGACCTATCTCTGAGATAAAATAGAGGGTATTAGGATACTTTTATGGTAAAGGTGAGTATTTTTGGATCTAAATTAGGATCACTTGTACCAAAGGGTTTCATCATATTCCAAATCTTAGTGGCCAAACCAACTCAAATTTGCCAAAAAGTGGTAAAAACCTTGTTTCCTACATGTTTTCACCCAAACCTCCTTGTGAATGTTGATTCCTTCCTTGATGCCTCCAATTTACTTATAAATTCTCATAACCTTAATCTCATTCTCACATAACTTAGTGATACACGAAAAATCTCTCTTTTAAGTGAGATTCTATACTTACCTCTTGAACTAAAACCTCTCTTACCCTAATTGTACGGTTTGAGTCCACTTTGCTACAAGGGAAAGGTCTTAGAGTGATTGAGGATGAGTTGGGAATGTAATTTCATTAATTTTATCATGAGTATCACATTGCATTATTTGAAACCTCCCCTTTCCTTGCTTAGGTACCTCAACCTTCAACACATACCTCTCACATTAGGGCCCTACCTATTTGCAACTGTGAATAGGGGTGTTCTTATTTAGAGTCCTATTTAAGGATATTATCAAGATGAAAATACCTTATATATCTTCATTGACACACCTTCACATGAAAATTTGAAACATTTCACAAACCTATCATCTTGACACTTCTTTGCTTACCAATTTGTTCATTGTCTTTTAGACTAAGATAATTTGCTTGTAGGTTGCTTTAGGGTGTCAATGGGCATGAAAATAGTCTTTAATTAATTATCTAGAAACCCCTTTAGATACAAAAGTCATTATGTTTTTAATTTATATCTCCCTTAACCTAAAATTTCTCTCAACACTCCTCCAAAGTCATCATCTCATTCCATTTTTAGCTTCAGTTGTAGGTGATTATTTTTTCATCCATTTAGGCCTGTAGGTTATTTTTAGGTAAATATACACTTGCTCATGGTTCTTGGTGATACATGAGTGTATTTTTTTTCATTCAAACCAAAAAATTTCCCCAATCTTTCTCAAGGTCATGACTATTTCACATACTTTGCTCTTTCTGCCTATAGATGTTCATCACAGTCGTATGTACAGACAAAGAGCATTCATTGGGGCTAAGACATTGAATTTATCTCCCTCTCATGCCCTTTTTTATTATATACACTCATTGAAATCATTGGCATCATTCCAGTTTGGTGGCACAACCTAGAAGACCATAATAGAGAGCAAGGCAACTTTTTGGTCACTATTTTGTAGACAACACTAACTGGTTTTAGTGTGTTTCTAGACATCTTCAAGGGTCTCAATGACCATCTTGCTCTTAGTATTTTGGATTAAAACTTTGGTAGATCCTTATTTGGTATAGGGAATATATCTCCACCCAATTTTAGGACTCAAATACTCTTATAGGTTCACTTTTAGAGGCCTATTAAAACCCCTCAGGCCTCTATTTGATCATTTTAGAGCAAGAAGGCCTAAAACATAATCCAAGATCGAATTTGATGTTTTTCCACCTTTATCATCAACTAGGATCATCAATAGGTTTATCTAGGCATTATTTAGGGAAAGGAACCTCAAAATAGATTCATTATCCCATTGGAACACCTCTAGAAGATCTATCTATGGCATCAACTATAGATGGCATTCTCCTTCCATAAGCATAACTAAGACTTTTCTCCAAAATTTCTAGTTTGTAGCACATATATGCCTTTTCACAACACTTAAATGAACATTATTAGTCCCAAAAGGTTAAGGACCATGTCAAACCTTTAAACTTGTATTGATGACATCAATATGTTCCTGTAGATGGAGTTTTGTGACTACATTATGCAGGGAGAAAATGAGGGAGCAAGAAAATGCAAGAAAAAGGCCTTAAAAGCACCACAATATAAATGTAAATTATTTGATACCCAAAATACATCAGTAACCCCACCAAAAAAATATCAAAACACCATATCCAATGTGAAGGGATCATTTGCAAAGTAACTACTCTGACTTTGAATACAAACTAGACATTTTTCAAGCCTAGAAGAGGTTTTATCAAAAAATTGAAATCTCTAAGATATTAATAAGCATGATAACATATTTAAAATCATTTATAAACTCTTACAATAGATAAAACCATCAATCGAAATCAAGAATATTTGAAACAAGCTCAAAAGGAGACCCCCTCATGATTAAACATGCATAAGAAGCTACCTGGGATGAAATTGATTATTCATTAAGGAGGAGGCACAAATATTAGATTTATAATGAATTTAACTTAGATAAATATACACCTATAGAAGATTTCCTCCTGACCCCACCTGTACTACCCATAGTGAGTGCATGAACTTGTCCTTCCTTAGCTTGCCAAGTGAAAATGAAGAGAAATGAGTTGAAGATGATTTTTTCTATATAATATTTTCAATCTAAATGTGTAAATGAATTTTGGGGAGGTGAAGTGTCACAAAACCATGTTTTACACGTGGCACACTTCCTAAGGAGCTGTATAAGTGTCTTTTTCTTACTCTTTGGTCAAGAAAACTATCCTTTTCTAAACAACTTGCCATTTATTTAGTTATTTTAGATTCCTAAAGACTTATAAGGACACATGGGGGATGAAATAAATTTTTTAACTTGTAAAAATCCCAAGAAACTTGTACAAAGCATTAAATGCACTTAAAATGACCTCTAAATGACCCAAAAATGATAAATAGACCTAGGGGACTAATAACCAAAGGTATAATAACATGAAATGACATTAATTGACCCTTGAAACACCTTATAGCATCCATTTAAGCCCTTATAGACCAAAAAAATCAATTTTTTTCCTATAGGTGCCCTAGTTTGACTAGAAAGTCAATCTTGGTGAACACAACCCTCTTTCAAATAGGCTTAAGTCGCCTTTTAAGTCCTATGAAGACCCATTTACCTCATTGACACTTATTTTAGGAAAATAAGAACACAATAACACTTTAAAATACATAGACCCATGACACACAATCTATAGGTCCTCTTTAAGTGATAACAACCATCACAACACCCTTATGCTAAAGCTCAATTCGATCAAACAACATTCTATGCACACAACCACCATGAATCAAGACACAGTCACCTTATTATCATTTTTTCATAATTAATATGATTTATCAAACCTCAAAAATCCATATATATCATCCTCATGGATTCTACAACACTCTCTAATAGATAGCTCATCTTGAAATATTAAAATACCATCAAGAACAACTCTATTACCCTTCTCGGGTTACTTGCAGAGCATGAACGAACACATAGTCAAATTTAGATCTCAATTACTTTGAATTCTAGATGAATATTTCCAAATGCATTTTGAAGTCCTCTACAACTTTTATTTTTATTGTAAGATCAAATTCTACATAGATCAAAAGTTATGGCTTAAAAACCAAGAACTAGTCTTTCTTTTGTTAAATCCAAATATTTAGATACAAATGGTCACAGTTAAACCTCAGTCACTTAGAACACATCTCATGCTCTTCACTTAGCTCTCTCAACTCACACCACAGATCTTCTTTATAATTATCTAAACATTTAATTACAGTGTTCCACTGTCCAAAAATCAAACCTCAAACATGTTAACCTCATCTCATAGACCCTTGCAATATTAACCAAATACGCACCATCAATCTCTACATATTAACTAGGTCTTTATCTTAAAGAATTCACCATTTATCTAAGATTCGAGCTCCTAAAATAGTGCCACTTGGTATACCCACATACATTCTACACATTTGACTTTTTGAATTGTTTTGCACCATTGATCTTTTTAAGTAAAAACTACCGCTGACCATTGATCTTCTGTTAGACTACTTCTATCAAACTAGCGAGCTTATGACACTTGTCACTAGTGCATTCAACCTTTGAAATATTTAATTTACATAAAATTTTAGATCAAGATCTATGATTTAACATGCACCATTATATCTACTAACTAGATGACCTCAAACTAAAATGTAGTTTAACTTTACGGTCTCTGGCCCATCATACTCTGCAAGTGCAACTTTGAAGCTTTATAACATGAGGAAGAAATCACTTCAAGACTCTAAATTTTTAGGGTAGCTTCTTGAAACTATAGGAAACATCTCCATGAAATCCTTTAACCTTGTTTCAATTTTTGAGTTCCTAAAGTAAATGTACAAACTTGTTGGTTCATTCATATCTGCATGATGTGGAAAAACAACCTGGCTAAGTATAGGAACTTAGTGAAGTTCTATTTGAAAGGCCAACTTTTCACCTAAATATATTTAGTTACACTCAATCTCATGACCTAAAATTTTAACAATAAAAACATGGGACTAATGTGATCACACCCATATGACCAACTCTCCCTGACTCATCCATACATGGTAATGGTGACATCATCAAACTACCTACTCAGATGTTTCTACCATTAGACCCAAAATGTCTAGATGAAAACTATGAACTACCAAATGAAATACACTCATGAAAAAAATAATTAAAAGCATATAATACCTCTTATGGGACCTCTTTCACACATTCAAATCACCATACTCATCCCTAAACATCTTTAACCATGCCAAAATTCAAGATCAACCGAGCCTACTTCAAGCATACTAGGACAAACACACTACACACTTTGTCATTGATATTTAGACTATCAAGACAGTTCATCCAATTACCTGGACATCTCAATGACATCATTGAAAACTCTCTACCAATCTCCCCCTTTGTTGTTGATGTCAACACCCTTCAAATAGCTCACCTGCCTTCTCTCTCTTCAAGAACTCTAATAATAGGAACCTTCTCCCCCTTAGACACAATGACTAAGTGGGAAAAAATTATCATGAGGACCTAAAAATACCATCAATAGGATAGGACAATCTTATAAAGATGATACAAACTCCCTCTTACCTTGAGCCTACCTCTTCTTACCTTGACAACTTCTTCTTTCTACATGCCAATACTCTCTTCAACCAATCAGTAAAACCAATCAATAAAGAACACACACAGAACTAAAATATAATGGCAATAACCAAGAGTCATTGCACCTCTTGAACATTTTTAGATCTTCACACACCATGAAGAACCACCACATAGGCTTACTAGCCTTCTTTGTCAAGCCACCTTAAGGACCATCGAAAAAACTTCATGCCATTCACTAAATAGTAAACATGATCTAAATCAACTTAAAAACTCACCTTGAAACACTCGTGCCTCTCTCTTTTAGATAAACTGATAAAAAAAAAAACTCTTATTCACACTAGGCCTATCTGGACTCCTTGTAGCCCTACCTGGAACTTATAGAGCCCATAACTTTTAGTAGACACACCTTCAAGACCTAAAAATTCATATCTAGAGAAATCTCATAATCCCCCTTAGGAACACAAATTTAAATCACCTATATCCTTCTCTAAAACATACTTCCTTCACAAATCTACTAGCTAATTAGGCCTCCATTTTGACAAAACTTGAATAATTTAGAAAACATAAACCTCCAAATATCTATGAAGACTGATTTGATAACAAATTTGGCCCATTTAACTAATTAATAATCCTTAGAACTCAAATTATAAGTCAAACCACTTTTATAACATATCCCAAAACTTTAGAATCTTAAAATGAATAAGGTCAACAAACCTCCTTCTAGTCAATGCCCACGTCCAAAACTTCTTGCACACCTAGATATAACCATCACACACTTCTAAAACAAGATTTGAACCTTTACATCTTTGGAAACATTTGATCTATAATAAGAAAGATAAACCCAAGAGCACACAAAAACCTCAAAAATACATAAAAAGGATCATCAAGACATAAAACAACTTGGAACACATGACAAAGAGGTGCACAAAACGTTTTGAGCACCAAAATATTCTTGACATTCCATCAATCTCATTATACCACCTAAGAACCACCCATTCTGATCCTATAAACACTACATACATATAAAAAACACCTTATGACATCATTCTGACCTCATCAAAGCACTCCTCCCATCTTGACACATTAACTCCAATTGGAAACACTCATATCTTGCCTTCTAGGACCTTCTAAATAACACCACAACAACACTTACTTCTCCACTAAAAGGAGTATCTTAAGAAGCATAGACAAAGACCTCATACTTCACATGGTTCCTTAGAACAATGTGAAACCATGAGTGGCCAAAAACTCTTCATATTCCTTCCCTCCTTGGTCATCTGATATTGATAGTTTTTCTTCTTATTCTTCATCTAAACTTTGATAACTTGTTCCTCTTTTACATCACTCACTTTCTTTTCTATGATAGGATATACAACATATGGAGCAACTATAGAATCTTGAAATACCTTGATCACTGAAATAGCTTATTTGCATTATAAAACATCACCTTCAGACCTTGATAACATAGGAACCAAGCTTGAAACTTACTCACACATAGTAGGTTGTTCATTAGCATCCAAACACACCTAAGAACTAGCCTCAACTAGAACCTTGGTCTGTTCATTCATAATATGAGTAGATAATGAGATCTCTTGGGACTCTCCAAATTTTGTAACATTCTCCACCATAGTAAACAAATTACTTAGACTTGCAAACTCATCATGACTCACACTTAGCACCTTTGGTTTCCATGAGTTAACTTGCCTTCTTTCTTGCACTTTAGGATCTTGATTAAACCTATTTTTATCTTGTAGGCATTTACTTGCAGAATCTAGCAATGTGACCTCTTTATTGATATTTGAAGCACACTATACCTTTTTCAAGAAGCTTATCCTACCTTTTCTAGTTATAAAAAATTCTTGAAATATGTCTATTCTTTTGACAATTGAAACAAACTACTCCTTTTTAATAATACTTACCTTGCCTTACATTATTTGTAAAATGCTTAGAAAAATGTCCCTCATCAATAAAATTGAATTACTTAACTTTTTTCACACATTTTGATTGATGACCCCCATCATATTTATATACAAACTCATTTATAATAGGTCTCTTGCATTCTGTAGCTCTATGCCTAAATTAGTTAAATGTGTAATAGTAACCATTAATACTTGCATACCTCATGGAATTCAGTTGTCTAATCTAATTTGTCTTCATTCTACCAACATCTTCATTCCTTGACTGATTATTGACCTTCAAGGTTTAATTTACATTTTTCATCTTGTCTTGAGTTACGTTTTCTAGTTCTTTATATCGAAGACTAGTTTTATCACTTGCATGATTTTGATCACTCAAAATATTATCTAGATCACTTGAACTCTTTCCAAATATCATAAATGACTACATCTTAATATATGTCTTCTCTAACTCAACTTTTAATCACTCATTTTCAATTACATACCTTGAACATTCATCTTCTTTATCTTTTAGACTTGTAGACAAAATTTCCAATTGATAATTGAGATTCTTGACTATATCTTCATGCTCCTTGGTGTCTTTATTCATCCTTGCTTCATATACACTGAATTGCTCCTCATAGTCCTTGATTTGAGACTTCATATTTATATTAATATTCTTCTCAATATTTAGTTCTTCAAGAGCATTCATCAATTTAGTCTCACAATCCACCTCATCTTTATTATCATTTGAATCACTCCAAGTAGACTCTTTTTTATATGATCAACTTCCTTCCTTATCCATGAAGAGGGATCTATCTTCAATAAGATCATCATATTCATGATCATACTCTAAGTCACTATCTTCATTATTATCTGATGATCTATAATCTTCTTTGCTGTAGATACTTTTCTTATCCTTGAAGTACTTCTTCTTGTTGTCAAACCTTCTGAATCCCTTCTTGCTTTATTATACCTGAATGATCTCTTGTCATCATCTTGGTCATAACCATGATATCCATCATCATTGTTATTATGTTCATGATGGCACTTGTTAGAAAAATGTCCTACTTCTCCACAATTGAAGAATTTGAAGGGTAGTTTACCCTTATACTTGCTTGACCCTATTTTTAAATTTCATTGTAAACAAAGAAATTAGTTCATCTTCATCAATATCAGATGTGTCATCCTCCTTGAGTTTATTACCTTGGAACTTATTATTTGGATTCATTTCTATCTTTAATGATATTTCCTTCTTTGGTGGTTTATCATCATCAACTCTCATCTCATAGGCAATAAGAATGCCATGCAAATCAACCATCTTCAACTAAGTAAGACCAACCAATAAAATTGAAGATCAACCAAGCCTACTTCAAGCATACTAGGACAAACACACTACACACTTTGTCATTGATATTTAGACTATCAAGACAGTTCATCCACTTACTTGGACATCTCCATGACATCATTGAAAACTCTCTAACAATCTCATCCTTTGTTATTGATTTCAACAACCTTCATATAGCTCACCTGCCTTCTCTCTCTTTAAGAAATCTCATAATAGGAACCTTCTCCCCCTTTGACACAATGACTAAGTGGGAAAAAATTTATCATGAGGACCTAAAAATACCATCAACAGGATATGACAATCTTATAAGGATGATACAAACTCCCTCTTACCTTGAGCCTACCTCTTCTTACCTTGACAACTTCTTCTTTCTACATGCCAATACTCTCTTCAACCAATCACTAAAACCAATCAATAAAGAACACACAAATAACTAAAATATAATGGAAATAACCAAGAAAAATTTGAGAGGGACTCCACCTAATATCTATGAGTCATTTCACCTCTTGAACATTTTTAGATCTTCACACACCATGAAGAACCACCACATAGGCTTACTAGCCTTCTTTGTCAAGCCACCTTAAGGACCATCGACAAAACTTCATGCCATTCACTAAATAGTAAACATGATCTAAACCAACTTAAAAACTCACCTTGAAATGCTCATGCCTCTCTCTTTTAGATAAACTGGTAAAAAAAACCTCTTATTCACACTAGGCCTATCTGGACTCCTTGTAGCCCTACCTAGAACTTATAGAGCCCATGACTTTTAGTAGACACACCTTCAAGACCTAAAAATTCATATCTATAGCAATCTCATATGCCCCCTTAGGAACACCAATTTTAATCACCTACTTCCTCCTTTGAAACATAATTCCTTCACAAATCTACTAGCTAATTAGGCCTCCATTTTGACAAAACTTGAATAATTTAGAAAACACAAACCTCCAAATATCTATGAAGACTGATTTGATAACAAATTTGGCCCATTTAACTAATTAATAATCCTTAGAACTCAAATCATAAGTCAAACCACTTTTATAACATATCCCAAAACTTTAGAATCTTAAAATGAATAAGGTCAACAAACCTCCTTCTAGTCAATGCCCACGTCTAAAACTTCTTGCACACCTGGATATAACCATCACACACTTCTAAACCAAGATTTGAACCTTTACACATTTGGAAACATTTTGATCTATAATAAGAAAGATAAACCCATGAGCACACAAAAACCTCCAAAATACATAAAAAGGATCATCAAGACATAAAACAACTTGGAACACATGACAAAGAGGTGCACAAAACTTTTTGAGCACCAAACTCTTCTTGACATTCCATCAATCTCATTATGCCACCTAAGAACCACCCATTCTAATCCTATAAACACTACATACATAGAAAAAACACCTTATGACATCGTTCTGACCTCATAAAAGCACTTCTCTCATCTTGACACACTAACACCAATTGGAAACACTCATATCTTGCCTTCTAGGACCTTCTAAATAACACCACAACAACACTTGCTTCTCCACTAAAAGGACTATCTTAAGAAGCATAGACAAAGACCTGATACTTCACATGGTTCCTTACAACAATGTGAAACCATGAGTGGCCAAAAACTCTTCATATTCCTTCCCTCCTTGGTCATTTGATATTGATAGTTTTTCTTCTTATTCTTCATCTAAACTTTGATAACTTGTTCCTTTTTTACATCACTCACTTTCTTTTCTTTGATAGGATATACAACATATGGAGCAACTATAGAATCTTGACATACCTTGATCACTAAAATAGCTTATTTGCATTATAAAACATCACCTTTAGACCTTGATAACATAGGAACCAAGCTTTAAACTTACTCACACATAGTAGGTTGTTCATTAGCATCCAAACACACCTAAGAACTAGCCTCAACTAGAACCTTGGTCTTCTCCTTGAGCTTGGTCTCTTCATTCATAATATGAGTAGATAATGAGATCTCTTGGGACTCTCTAAATTTTTTAACATTATCCACCATAGTAAAAAAATTACTTAGACTTGCAAACTTATCATGAATCACACTTAGCACCCTTGGTTTCCATGAGTTAACTTGCCTTCTTTCTTGCACTTTAAGATCTTGATTAAACCTATTTTTATCTTGTAGGCATTTACTTGCAGAATCTAGCAATGTGACCTCTTTATTGATATTTGAAGCACACTATACCATTTACAAGAAGCTTATCCTACCTTTTCTAATTAGAAAAAAATCTTGAAATATGTCTATTCTTTTGACAATTGAAACAAACTACTCCTTTTGAATAATACTCACCTTGCCTTACCTTATTTGGACAATGCTTAGCAAAATGTCCCTCATCAAGAAAATTGAAGAACTTAACTTTGTTCACACATTTTTACTGATGACCCCCATCATATTTATATACAAACTCATTTCTAATAGGTCTCTTGCATTTTGTAGCTCTATGCCTAAATTAATTAAATGTGTAACAGTAACCATTGAAACTTGCATACCTCATGGAATTTGGTTGTCTAATCTAATTTTTATTCATTGTACCAACATCTTCATTCCTTGACTGATTATTGACCTTCAAGGTCTAATTTACATTTGTCTTCATCTTGTCTTGAGTTACATTTTCTAGTTCTTTATATCCAAGACTAGTTTTATCACTTGCATGATTTTGACCACTCAAAATATTATCTAAATCACTTGAACTCTTTCCAAATATCATAAATTACTACATCTTAATATATGTCTTCTCTAACTAAACTTTTAATGACTCATTTTCAATTACATACCTTGAACATTCATCTTCTTTATCTTTTAGACTTGTAGACAAAATTTCCAATTGATAATTGAGATGCTTGACTATATCTTCATGCTCCTTGGTGTCTTTATTCATCCTTGCTTCATATACACTGAATTGATCCTCATAGTCCTTGATTTGAAAATTCATATTTATATTAATATTCTTCTCAATATTTAGTTCTTCAAGAGCATTCATCAATTTAGTCTCACAATCCACCTCATCTTTATTATCATTTAAATCACTCCAAGTAGACTCTTTTTTATTTGATCAACTTCCTTCCTTATCCATGAAGAAGGATGTATCTTCAATAATATCATCATATTCATGATCATACTTTGAGTCACTATCTTCATTATTATTTGATGAGCTACAATCTTCTTTGGTGTAGATACTTTTCTTATCTTTGAAGTACTTCTTGTTGTTGTCAAACCTTCTGAATCACTTCTTGCTTTATTATACCTGAATGATCTCTTGTCATCATCTTGGTCATAACCATGGTATCCATCATCATCATTATTATGTTTATGATGGCACTTGTTAGCAAAATGTCCTACTTTTCCACAATTGAAGAATTTGAAGGGTAGTTTACCCTTATACTTGCCTGACCCTATTTTAAATTTCATTGTAAACAAAGAAAGTAGTTCATCTTCATCAATATCAGATGTTTCATCCTCCTTGAGTTTATTACCTTAGAAATTATTCTTTGGATTAATTTCTATCTTAAATGATACTTCCTTCTTTGGTGGTTTATCATCATCAACTCTCATCTCATAGGCAATAAGAATGCCATGCAAATCAGCCATCTTCAACTAAGACCATGGCTTTCTTCTGGAGCAGATACATTAGAATCAACCTTGAGAAAGAGAGACCTTAATACCTTTTGAACTATATTAGATTCTTCAAGCTTCTCTCTAAGACCTTTGATGATGTTCACAATCTCATCAACTCTCTATAGAAAGGATGCCATAGAATATTATTCCTTCATCTTAAGACTCTTAAATTATCTTTGGTGAGTCTAAAATTTTTCCAACTTAACCTTTGAATATCCTTCATAAATAGTCTTCAATTTATCCCAAATTTCCTTAGAAGATATTCAATGTATTACCTTAGTGTATTTAATCTCTAAAAGACCAGAAGTGATAACATTCATTGCCTTATAGTTGTTCTCAAATAACATCTTATATGTAGCATTGGATGAAGGAATAGTAGGTGTAGAATAACCATCCACAACATATTTCCAAGTATCAAACCCTAGGGACATTATGTATGTCCTCATCCCCACACTCTAAAAAGCATAATTAGATACATTAAACATTAGTGCTTGTTTAGTGAAAAAATCTCCTTACATTTGATGGATACTCATATTATACCTTAGATATCCTTAAATTTGTTAATCCTTTACCAAAGGACTTGCTATGATACCAATTATTAGAGCTATAATAACTAATAAGGGGGGTAAATCAATGATGCAAGATATTTCAACTTCAATTCCAATCCTTTCAAACCCTTATTCAATTACCACAATCATTCATAGAATATACATGTCATTCATAACAAAAAATAATAGATAATGCAAGATCATACACACAACACAAGATCTATGTTGTAAACCCTCTTGGGGAATAAAACCCACTCTAAAGCCTATAAACACATGGACTACTTATCCTTTAAGATGATCACAAACATGATAATGGTCAAGTCTTTTTGATCAAAATTTAGTGAAACACTTATTTCATAGGGAACACCTACCCTTAGGATGATCAAGTCCTTCTGACCACCTAATGGTCAATTCCTTCTGACCACCTAATGGTCAATTCCTTCTAACCAAATTTAGTGAAACACCTATTTCGTAAGGATCACCTACCCCTAAGATGATCAAATCCTTATGTCCACATTTTGGTTAATTCCTTCTGACCTAGATGCTAAACACCTTCCCAACACCTATGAAATGAACATATCTTGATCACTGATTGCATACCAATTTGATGAAGATACAATGTATATCAGGTCTCTTGAACTCTACACACTACATAGTCCACATTCTGATCTACCTCTCAAATCAACCACCAAGATCACATAGACATCATCTATCCTTTGCTCATCCTCAACCTTCAAAAATAAAAGAACACTATCTTTGATATCAAAAATATAACCTACAGTTCATACACATATTCATCAATCTACTATACTCTACAACCCATCCACTATGCACACACCCTTCTCATCACTCTACAACTCTCACATATACCTCTTCTCTCATGTCTATTTAGTAAGCCTCAAAAACTATCACATTTGGTTTCAATTTTTATAGAGTGTTCATGATTATTATTCTCACAACCTTCATTTTCAGACACAACACATGCCTTCACCCTTAAGGCATCTAACATGGGTCACCTTTAAGCATAACCATCTTTCAAATAAGCCTAAGTCACCTTTTAGGTCCTATGAAGACCCATTCACCTCTTTAAAACTTATCCAAGAAAACTAAGAACATAGGAACACTTTAAAATAAATGGACCCATGCCACACAATATATAGGTCCTCCTCAAGTGATAACAACCATCACAACACCCTTCTGCTAAATCTTAATTCACTCAAACAATATTCTATGCACATAGCTACAATGAAGAAACACAAAGTCACATTATAAGAATTATTTCATACTAATTATGATTGATAAAACCTATAAAATACATATAGATCATAATAATGGAGTATAAAACACTCTTCAATATCTATCTCATCTTTAAACATTGAAATACCATCAAGAATAACTCTATTACCCTTCTCGGGTTACTTGTAGAGTATGAACAAACACACAATCAAATTTGGAGATCAATTACTTTGATTGTAAAAAAATTTAGACCTTAAAATGTATATTTATAGATGATACATGAATTCCTCTACAACTTTTATTTTTAATGTAACATCAAATTTTTCATATATCAAAAGTTATGGCTCAAAAACCAAGCACTGGTCTTTCCTTTGTTAAATTCAAATATTTAAATCCAAACGGTCATAATTAAACCTCAGTCACTTAGAACACATCTCATGCTCTTCAATTAGATAAATAAATTCACACCATTTATCTTATTTATAATTATATTTAACTTTAACTTGTAATTCTCCATTATCTAAACATTAAACCTCAAATATGTTGACCAGATCTTGTGCACCCTTGCAATATTGATCAAATGTTCACCATTAATCTCTAATAATTAACAAGGTCTTTATCTTGTAGTGATCACCATTTATCTAAGATAAAATATAAAATTATTATGTAACTTGGTATTCCCATGTACCTTATACACATTTGGCTCTTTGAATTAGCCCACACCATTAATCTTTGTCAGTACAAATTGTCACTCACTATTGATCTTCTGTCGGACTAGAAAGCTTGTGACACTTGTCACCAGTGCATGCAACCTTTGACATATTAAAGTTTAATTATACCATTGGATTAATATATATTATTCAATACACACCATTATATTTATTGACTATATTACCTAAAACTTTAACATAATTTAACTTGATGGTCTCTGGCCTATCACAGTCTGCAAGTGCAACTTTGAAGCTTTATAGCATGAGCAAAAAACCACTTCAAGACTCAAAATTTTTAGGGTAGCTTCTTGGAAATATATAAAACACATCCATGAAAAAATTTTACCTCTATTTAATTTATATTTACCTAAAATAAATTCGCAAACTTTCTGGTTCATTCATATCTACATGACATGGAGTGATGGTCTGGCTAATTATAGGAACTTAGTGAACTTATATTTGAAAGGCCAACTTTGCACCCACATATATTTAGTTATTCTCAACCTCGTGAAATTAAATTTTAAAAAAATAAAAATGGGACTAATTTTATCACACTCATATGACCAACTTACCCTAACTCTTCCATATATGGTAATGGTGATGTCATCAAATCTCTTACTCAGATTTTTCTTCCAATAGACCTAGAATGTCTAGATGAAAACTATGAACTACCATATAAAATACACTCATTTGCACAAGAATTAAAATAATATAAGACCTATTTTTTTACCTATTTTATATCTCTAAATCATCATAATCATCCCTAAACATCCCTAACCATGCCAAAACTGAAGATCAAGCAAGCCTACTTCAAGCATACTAGGGCAAGCACACTACACACTTTGTCATTGATATTTAGACTATTAAGGCACTTCATCCACTCACCTAGACATCTCCATGACATGAATAAAAAATATCCAACACTTTGGACTTATCTACACTCCAAAAAAGGTATCTATCTATCATAGAGTCAACAAGGGCCTTAAATGCACTTCTAATCACTTTTAGAACACTAAAAATCCACTTCAAAAGTTGGTTGAATATGTTCATCCGAATTTTGGGTCAATGGGGCCACTTATGTGGATTAAAATTACATTTTATGAATGAAATACAAAGTTAAGGATACTCTTAAGGTTTAAAATAAAATGTAAGAATTGTATCCATGGGGTTGAATAGTGTTAGGAGGGTTAAGGAAGTTTATAACTTATAACTAGGTCCATACATGACACAAGGAATGGTTTGAATCATAGAATGGTCAAGTACACCTACCACCACTTTACCAGTGATGTGATAATTCTTGACATAGTACCAATTCCATTATTTGCCTCCCTATCACCTAAACAACAATGCACACATAAAATACCATAGCCTAGATAGTCTAAGAGGATGTATGAAATAAATAATACAAGTAATTCTAATCATACAAATTGTATACAAGCATATACAAGGCATAAAATATTAACATCTAACTTGAGAAAACACATAAACATGTTATTGACATCATAATGAATATAATAATCATTTGATTTAGTCATATAACTATTATTTCATAAGAAAATAAATAAAATCACATAATGTATAAAATCTTTATCTTAGACATAAGGGACCAATAACATCTCATATCCCAATAATATAAAAAACAAATATTAATAGGATATGTACAACACAAAATATCTAAAAGTAAGCATTGTGAAAATAGGGGTGTCACAAAATAAAACTATTAGTTTCACTATAATAATTTAAAATAGCCAATGGGAAACTATAAATCATACCTTTAGTCTTAATTGGCGTATACTATAGGTTTACATTTATGTTATTTAGAATAAAGTACACTTGGTAATTTGCCAATCGATTACCTAACACAATTAAATAAAACCCTTTTGGTAATGATTATCATCACATTTCTAACATTACCTAATAATTCATAGAGGCAAAGGCATAGTATTGGCTCATGTGGTAGGTCCATAAAAACTACATTGTCGCTAATTTTGGTTTTTATTGTTTTGCTTTGTAAACTTATGAGGTTTGTAACCTTTGCTTGCATTCTAAAATTTTAAAATGTTGATGTTATTTTTCACAAATAATTCTTATGATTAGATTTATTAAAGTTTTTGATTACTAGTAGAATTGGCGCTTTATGCTTAGGCTATAATATGTTGTTTGGATATTTTTGTCTTGCATTTTGGTGACATTTTTCTTTTTATTTTGCATGATGTGTAGATTTGATGGAAAAAAATAGGGTGTGTCAATTTTTCATGTACACAACATGCATCTCTACATCATTACATCCAAAATTGAACTTACTTAATTTGGTTTCCTTATTATGAATATAATTTATATAATGTAGGAGGATGAGAAACTTGTTCTCATATTCTTGAACAGTACTAGTTCCCTATTTTAGTAGCTAAAATTATGTAATCTTTTGTTGTTTAAAGTTACCATTGAGTTATCTCTACCTGAACTATCTCTCAAAAGGTCTCCCAAGAAAGAGTCATTTGATCATAACCCCTGAGATCACATAAGTGGTTCCATCATAAGGAAACATCCCTTACCAATTAGTAGACTCCAATACAAACCTTGATATTAGATCACATATTATGTATATTGAATTATTTTTACAGGTTCACTAATCATGCATCTACAAATTCTCTATATTCTTTACCAAAATAGGTAGGATGTGGGAGTTTCTTAATATCCTTAATGATGGGATCCAAAACATCCTATTGTCTTAGGTTTTCACCCCTTTGTTCATCCTTTTGTATCTCCACTTTTTCACCTCCTTCTTAATGTTTTTCCATGTTAAGCAACATTTGGACATATGATTCCATCTGGACTTGGATGTTATGAAGTACACCCAAAATTACACTAAATAGAACATTATAACCAACTTGGTCATTATTTTTATTAACAATAACACTGTTGTTACCATCAATAATTTTGTTAATATGGATATTAACAATGCCATTTACATCATGACCATCAAATCCATGGTCATCAACAACATCACTATCAAAATTTCTATTAAATATATTTTACCATGTCCTCACCATCCTTAGAAACACCAAATCATGTTCATCCTAATTATTACCTAGAGTTTTCTAGGGTAGAACTTGGATCTAATACCACATGACAAAAACCAAAAAAAATCAACCCATAAAATTTAGGTAAATTTAAATCTATTATTCCTAATTTCTAACACCAATAAATGTACATGTATAACTTATACCATAAATTTTTAAATGAAATAAATTTACATGATTGTTATAGCCTTATCGTGGCAACCATGAGAATATTTTAACCTTTTCTAGGCTAAGTGTTTAACACAAGTTCCAATAATAACCTCATGGTTATATTCCCTATCAATAATCAACTAATTTTTATTCTTAAGATAATTTCACCTTTTCATATTAATAATGCAACAAAAGAAATGACCACAATAAAAATAGATGAGTCTTACCAACTAGTCAAGGTCATGACATAGATATAAAATTTAATTGGATTTATCACCACTTAGCTAAGAGGGGTATAATTTCATTAAAATCATATTTTTTGAAACTCCCACAATAATTAGCTTCTAAAATTTATTAAAAAATTCATCGATGATACATTAACCCTTTAGATGAGTTTGTATGCATATAAATATTCATTACTTTAAATCATATTAAAAAAGACAATCTTTAAATAAATGATGAAGAGTATAAACCAATAGTATTTTATATAACCTTAAGTATTGGTAGTGAAAACCATCAAATCTATAGTCTCCCTTAGACAGAGTGAGACTTTCATCTTAGCCTATTATCCAAGTTTAATCATAGACTGCATTATTTATGGCCATTCATATATAATTTTACTAAGAAACCAAACGCACTTAGATTTTTTTTTCACTAATATTTTTTTTAAAAAAAATTCAAGGATGTTAGGTTTTTTACCCATCTACTAATTTCCTTCAACATTAGTTCATATTTAAATCCAAATAACTTAATTTCTTGTCAAGATAAGTTCATTGAAATTATTAAAGGAATTTAGATAGCTACAAAGATAATACATATCCTATAAGCTTCAATCAGATTTATCAATAGTTTATGAATGACTTATAAGAAATTAATTATTCATCAACTAGAATCCTTTTTTATATCCTATCCCAAACCAAGGTTTGTTCTAATAATAACATAACCAATTGCTTGTGCTAGTCCTAGATACGAAATAATACTTAATTCCAAAATCATTATGCACAATACCATTTTAAAAATATAGTAGATATAATAGTGAACATGGAAAAAGTGCCACTCCATATAGTTGTAACAATACAACTCTATTGAGAGGTTTTATTACCTTGTTCCTAAAAACATCTCTTTAATGACAAAAAATTCACCCTATCTCTACATAACAACCCAATTCATTTCAAGTCTAATTACCTCTATTATATTTCATGCCAACTCAAGAATGTTAAACTCATCTCGTTACTCTGAGTGCATAATAAAAAACTAGTTTTAAGGTTTCGTTAGCAAGGCATATATTATTTTCACCTACATAAACAATATATGAAGATAATATAAAAAATCATTTATTATATTATTGTGTTAATACCAAATTTTACACTATCTAATCCTCTTAATAGAAAAAGAGTAATACTTATGAGTAACTACAATAATTCAACTAGATTTACAACATTTAAGGTAAGATACAATGCTTTTTTATATCTCCGCTTAGTTTAATATAATTCAAAAATAGTTTATCAATCATCATACCATGGTAACTACCATAGTCATTACAAGATAAAAAGTCACAATAAAAGATGGCAGTGTAGTCATACTTATATTAACAAGTGATCTACATAGTAACATATATTTATAACAATGTTAATAGGTCTTTCATGATGCTTATCTATTTAGTAAACATTAATCATAATTGATATCGAATGTCTCAATAGTCAAAGTGTCCCATATAACAACTTATTAGAACATGTTATTTGATGATTTAATGGGTGGGATATGAAATAAAAAAGAATACTCTTGAGATATTTTAATTTATGTTTATGGAAAGTACTAAGATGATTAATATACCTAGCTTGTTTTGGGTTCTACAAGACTCAGAATGTGTGTAGATGATAAATAAGATTGAAAATAGACTAAGATCAACATAGATCAATAAATTGGATGTCTAATTATTCATGCATGATTATTATATCCTTTGGGTTCTTGTATTAGATTAAGGCATATGGCTTTGGTGGATTCATCTTTATATGTTTTTACCCAATGTTTTGTCACATATCATTGCACCTACTTTTAGATAATCTCTCTATGTGATATCATTCACCTAAGATATTATTATAGTAAAAAATATTTTACCCTTCTCTTAAAATCACTAGCTCCATTTTTGACACTAGGTTTACCTATAAAAATGGGAATATTGATTGGTTGAGCTAACCTCAACCAATCCTTAATTAATGACTAAGTGCTAACTACGTATACAATACTTCAAGAAGGGAAATAAAAATACACATAGTTATTCCATTTAAATGTATGTGTATAATTGTGATTTATTAGTATGAATGCATCACATGGTATAAATTTTATCACTTGACAAAGGAAAACTTGGCATGGTTTATTTACCTCAAATTTGGTTAAGGCTTGCTCATTGAGACTGATTTCTAATTTTCATAGTTTATGGAAGTTCCTCTCAATGTGTAAGTGATAAAATAGGCTTTATTATTTATTGATTGATAAATGATAGAGATATAAATAGGCTTATATCTATTTCATATAAACATATGACCCTTTTGATAACTTCTCATTCCACTAAAATGCAAAACTTATGAGATAAACCATAAATATAATTTGAATTTGCTATTGATTTATGAGATGTAGATACTAAAATATGATTTTATGTAGTACCTCATCTTGTACACTTTCAAAATACCTATCGTGATTATTCATTTTAGTTCTATAATTTCCTACTATTGAAAGGTTCATGTTCACTATTTCTTTATGCCTAATTACTTATCTCTTAGTCTAACCATTATTATTCTTATGATAAGGCCTTATACACTATGTATGAAGATCTAAACCTAATTATTATCATTCATTACTAGTTATGAACATGTACCTATTTTCTATCTTTTTGTACACTTGCATCCTAGATAGACACCTACATTAATGCAAGTGTCCAATTTTCCCAAAAAATGTCTAGTTCCCAAAATTCATCCAATTTTCAAAATAAATGTATCTTAAATATTGGCCTAAGTGATTTGATGCAAGATATTTATAAAATGGATTAGTATATATATAATATTGACCCCCATTCCTTCCTCACCTAGAATTAAACACCTATAAATCACAAATAAATATACCAAGAACTCAATCAATTCAACTAAGAAAAACCTACCCTATTCACCCCTATTTATATACTAGTCATAAGACCAGTATTCTCATAGGTTTGAAGCATTCAAATATTAGTTCATGATCCATATTTTATAAGTTATAAGTTAGGTCATTTCATGTATTTGATTATCACACATTTCATCCTTATGCACACAAGCCAATATGTAGGGGATAACTACTTAATTTTGAGCCATGATTCAAAGTATTAGCAACATAGGTAGTGCCCAATGATAGAGAGGTTATTGGGGTAGGTTGACAATATGATCCCTCTAACCTATTTTTACCATAGTAATTCTAAGGCTAAAGAGCTAATGTTTGATCATTTAATAGAAAGTTATAACTTGTGTGCATGATTTGAATACATCAAAATAAAGGTGACAAAAAACTAAAAGGCTCTAGTTGGTCACATCTAGATCTAGTCAGTATTTTGTATAGAATACCTACATCAAAGTCAGACACTTACATTGAGACAACATCCTAAATATAATGTAAGCATCTAAGGCCACATAAAAATATTTCCAAAATTTGATGATTGTTCCAAAATCATCTTCTATCTCACTTACAAATTGATCCAAATTAGACTGACATGTGCATAATAAAACAAGTAAAATCTATTTACAATTCATTGAAATATTTATCAATAGTTTTAATTTACTATTTTTTATCAATCTAAGTTGTATAAATTTAGAATACTATTTCTCTAAGTTTTTTGTTAATTTTCCTATTCATTAGGTTATTTTACCATCCTTGTGTAAAAGCTAATATAATACATTTTAACCCTAGATAACACATCGTTTATCTAAATTTAAGGTTAAACATTTGGTGAACCCAAACTTTGGTCTCCAAACCCTAGATTGACATAGGGTCTACTATTTTTTAATTGATTTCTTTTTAAACTAAAATATTTTAAAATATGATTTCCATTTAATTTCAAATTATTAATCATGGATGTATATATCATTTATTTCCTTTTCCAATATGTCATAATAAACTCTGTGTGTTATGGTGCAGGCATAGATAACTCAATTATAATTTTAAATAAAAGGGGTCAAACATCTAACAACAATAAATCAAATGTATTATTGCATACTTCTCATTATTATATTGTCTATAATGAGCTTCTACCTATTACTAGAGATTGCATGAAAAAACCCTCTTCTACTTACAGCTTTATAGATTCATCAAGGGATGTCACTGATAAAACTTCAATTTTGGATTTATTGCATAAATATTCCCATTATAAAGATGCTATTTTAGATGCATTCCGTATGCCCATCTTACCAAGAAATGTGGAGCCCCTACATGTGGCCTCCATGTTAAAATCCATCAAATAGATTGGACATAAAATGTCTTTTGAAAAAGAATATTTAACACCTTACGATATTATAAGATGTTTTTAACCATTATATATCCAAGTATGTGTTCACAATAAAATGATAAAATGAGTTATTATGGACAATGGTTCAAGACTCAAAATTTTCAACATATCCTTTCTCTCATTGCTCGACATTGGGCCTATAGATTTGGAACCATCCAACATGAGTATTAGAGGATTTGATAATATGTTGCAAAAGGTATTGGGATATACAAAATTGAATATCACTATGGGACTCCATTTTCATGCCAAGCTATGTCAAATGAGTTAAATTACAACATCCTTTTGGGACATCCTTGGATACACAAAATGTTTTTAATTCCATCCACTTTTCATGCATGATTAAAATTCAACCTCTAGGGGTTTATTTATATGTGACCAATGGATATTGATCCATTCAAACATTGTGAAATGATATAAACAATGAATTATTCCAAACCATAATATTATAATTTTGATTTTGGTTCCCAATATTTTTTAAAATATCGATACAAAGGACAAAGATTAGGAAAAAATGAATAGGGTATAACCCAACCTATTACACCTTAAAAAAATCAAAATCAATAAGGCTGCATGTTTTTAACATAACTAAGATTAAAAAACAAGCCACTCACCATATTCCTTGTTTTCTAAATCCATAATTAAAATGCATGCATATACTTAATTATACTACTGAGATACAATTGAAAAATCCACATATGATTGATAAAAATAGTTCATTGGAAATTTTGACATTGGACAAGTTCTCAAATGGTGAGTCATTGATAGAGTACATGAGGGCATATGAGGATCTCCCTTCCTTCTATAATAAGAATTGGTTTCCTCATGATCCCTCTGCTCATGCTTAATTTGGTGAGAGTGATGACTCCAATATTGAGCAGGATGCCCCTAATATGATTCCTACCATGCCATATATTGTAGAATGATCTACATTATTAAATGAAGAAAAAATACAATATAACTAAGAACAAAAAAAGATCCTCGACCATTATTACTTGATGAAATGATGCAGTAAGATGAAGGAAAAGATTATCAACATGTCTTACATTATTTTATAGAATTATTCACTTGGGATTATTCAAATATTCTTGGGATAGACCTGTCCATTACAATGAACAACATTTTACTCTATCCAAATGCAAAACTAGTAAAACAAAAGATTCATGAAATGCATCCTAAAGTTGCATTGTTGGGAAAAATGAAACTAAAAATCTATTAGACATAGGTTTTAATATATATTGCACATTATGATTGGGTTTCAAATTTTTTTCTTGTAAAACCAAATGGTGACATTCAATGTTGTACAAATTATTTTGACTTAAATATATCTTGTCCCAAGGATGATTTTTCATTTCCTAACATTGACATGATTGTTGATTCTATAGATGGTTATGAGAAATTTTATTTTATGGATGGTTATGTTAGATATAACCAAATTAAAATTAACCCAATAAATCTGAAAAAGATGATCATTTATTACCCCATGGGGAACATTTTGTTATACTATCATGTTTTTTGGTCTTAAAAATACAGGGGCTACATATCAAAGGGAAATGCCAGATATTCTACATGATTTTATTCATAAAACCATCAAATATTATGTTTATGATTTACTTTCAAAATCAAAACATTGATAAGATCATGCTACCACTTATGGTAACAATTTGAAATAGTGTGAAAATTAAATGTGTGATTGAATCTAAAAAAGTGTGCTTTTAGGGTGTCCTATAGAAAGCTTCTAGGATACATAATTTAAAAACAAGGTATCAAATTTGATTCAAAAAATTCAAATCTATTATCGAGATGCCGTCATGAACAAACTTAAAATAACTACAATGTTTACAAGGCATAATTTATGTTATTCGATCTTTCATTACATAGTTAGCTGATAAAATAATACTTTTCACACATTTGTTAAAAAAAGATACAAAATTTATATTGGATGACTCTTATCATCATAGATTTGATAAAATTAAATACTATTTAACACATCCATTGATGTTCATGCCTCCTATATAAACTAAACCATTACTCCTTTATATCTCAACCACCCATGAGCCCCTTGGGGCCCTATTTTCACAATATAATGATGATCACAAAGAAAATACAATTTAATATATAAGACATAAGCTAATTGATTATGAGTTTAAATATACCACCATGAAAAAAATTATGTCTATCATTAATATTTTCTACACAAAACTTACGACACTACTTATTAAGTAATGAGATTCATGTTATAATTAAAGAGGATCCTTTAAAGTTTCTTATGAAAAAACCCATATAATGGGATGTCTAGCTAAATGGGTGATGAAAATTATAAAATTTGATATCAAATTTATATTTCAAAAATTAGTAAAAGGTCAAGTTATAGTCGACCAATTAGCTATAACTCCACTACCAAATATTTTTCCAATTATCAAAGCATTACGTGATGAATTTGAAACATATAATGTATCTTAAAATCTATGGATAATGTTCTTCAATGGATCTAGATGTATGACAAGCACAGGTGAAAATATAATATTTTTCACCCCTAAGGGTGAATACATGCCATTCTATTATAGATTAGCCTTTCTTGCACTAATAATATAGTAGAATATGAGGCCTTGATAATCAGATTATCCATAGCATAAAAACTTCATATCAAGACATTCAAGTTTTTAGTGACTCTCAGTTTGTTGTTAATCAAGCTACCAATCATTACCAAATAAAATAATAACATTTATTCCCATATAAAGAGATGGTGGATAGACTCAAAAAAACATTTGACACATTATCTATCAATAGTATTCCATGTAAAGATAATTTCCGTGTAGATGTAATGACTAGCACAACATCCTTAATTCATTTTGACATCGATGATGATTATATAAAATTTACCATGTGATAGTTACAACAACCTTCCATTTCTATAGATAAAATGGATACTTTAGTGGTTCTCATTGTTACTTATAATTTTACAAATATAAAATGGTACAATGACATCTATAATTTATTGAACAATTCACATGAAATGATAAATGAAAACTAAAATGAGAGGCACTTCATCACATTATTATTGTCAATGATTTATTCAAGTGAGGGTTTGATGGACAACTAATTTGATGCCTAATCAAATATAACACACACCACACACTCTTTGAAATACATGGTTGCGAGTGTGGGGTATAATTCAGTGGTAGGTCCATGTCTGAAAAATTATTAAAACAAGGTTTTTATTTGCCTAAAATGGAATAGGAATGCATTGAACATGATAAATTATGTTTACAATGCCATAAACATAAATCTAAGCCATGTTACATCTCACAAGTTATAGTCAATTATCTCACCATAAAATTTATCTTTATGGGGTTTTGATTTGATTCGAAAGGTATATCTCATGTCCACTGATGGATAGAAATGTATAAACATATCTACAAAATATTTTACAAAATGGGTGGAGGCAATTACACTTGAGTTTACCATATAGGATGATATATGCAGGGTTTTGATGACCAATATTATCTCCCATTTTGGCATACCTTAAGCCATTGTTACTGATAATGGATCATCATCTAGAAATAAAATAGTGAAATAATTTTACATCAAGTATGAAATCAAACATACCTTCTCTACACCTTATTACCCCTAGGTTAATGGATAAGAATAAGCAACAAACAAGACTATTATGAAAATACTTGAAAAAAAATTGAACGATAGATCACTGATTGGAATGAATAAATGGTGTATGCTTTATGGGCACAACACACTAGTATTCATACATATACTCATGCCACACATTATTCCTTAGTTTATGGTATAGAGACAGTTTTACCAATTGAACTAGAAATCCCATCATTGTGTGTTTCTCTCAAGGATATTATAAAATGTAATGATTATTATGAAAAATAGTGACATTAGTTGGAACAATTGAATGAAAAACGTACTCAGCACATTGAAAAGTTTTGAGTTTATTATGATCTCATCAAGAATGCATATAACAAAAATATTTGGCCACACGAATTTGTTATGGATGACATGATACTCAAAGAAAATCAAAATAATACTTTTTCATAAAAATATGAGAAAGGGAAATTAAAACCAAATTGGTTGGGACCATTCATAGCTAAAAAAGAAATTGGGCAAAGGTATATACCTCTTATCCATACTTGAATTAAAACCTCTCACAACCCCAATGAAAATTGTGCACTTACATAAATATCTTTCTTGAAATATTATAAAAATACAAAAAAAAGACCAAATATTTCAAAGATAGCATTTTTAAAAATAAGCTCCTAGTAGTACTATTTATAATACATATGTTATTTTCTCCATGTTAGTGGATAGTATATAATTCCTTTCCTATATACATATGTGTTTCATACTTCATTTGAGTGTGATACAGGCATACCCAGATACATGATATATACTCATAAAGATGTCGGGACTTCCATCCACTCACGTCCTAAGTACATTGGGGGTGTTTGTTCCTTTGATCATGATACACCTAGGTTATATCATCCTATGATGGATTTAAATTATCATGTTTGATCTTGCATATTTACACATACCTATATCCATGCTTATACCTTTCATAGTTTACTTGATATGCTATGTACTTAAAATTGCTTGCAAACAAATATCTTTATGAATTAGTATGCTACGTTTATGTTATTTTCCTACTTTCCTTGCTTAATATTTTATTGTATTATATTTATTGTTTCAACATTTAAATATGATATTTGATTGTGGGACCCATTTCATGCTTACCTATTTGGACATTTGGATATGTCATTCCATGCTTTGTGAACATTATACTAAGTCATGTCCTTTTTATTATGAGACATTTGAACATGCCCCTTGTATGAGGTCTCCTTAGATCATTTTCCTCTTTCTTTTATTTTGAATGCTCTTGTTTATGTGCTTGATTTATTGTTAAAATTTTACAATTACTCTCTAGATGTTGTCATGATATAGATCATGCTTCTTAGGACTTGATGTGATCAAATACTATGTACCTCATTATTATATCTACCGAGACATGCTATTCCTATATGCTACATGATCCATACATAGATTATATAGTTGTCTTATCTTTTTAAGGTAAGGTAACTAATAGATTATATTTCCCCTCACCTCAAAAGTGGGGAATATCAGTCAGGGCATGTCATAGAGGCATGACTTCCACATTTTCATAGTTTTAAATTTTAGTGGGGGCATGTCAAAAAGGGATGACCCCCACACTTATTTAGTATTTAGCATCTCCATATTATAGTGAGGTCATGTTATATAAACATGTTCTTAAAATTTACACTAGTTCTTAGATTTCCCAAATTCAATGGGGGCATGCCATTAAAACATGCCCTTCAAACTTGCT